>PVKU01012227.1:0-37017 GCA_004027475.1 Anoura caudifer | reverse complement strand
ACCTAGGTTGCTTCCACCACTTAGCTATTGTAAATTGTGCTGCTATGAACATTGGGGTGCCTAAGTTCTTTTGGATTGGTGTTTCAGGGTTCCTAGGATATAATCCTAGTAGTGGAATTGCTGGGTCCAAAGGTAGATCCATTTTTAGTTTTCTTAGAAAATTCCATACTGCTTTCCATAGTGGTTGTACCAGTCTGCAATCCCACTAACAGTGCACCAGGGTCCCCTTTTTTCCACAACCTCTCCAACACTTGTTATTTGTTGCTTTGTTTATGATAGCCATTCCAACTGGTGTGAAGTGGTATCTCACTGTGGTTGTAATTTGCATCTGATTGATAGATAGTGATATTGAACACCTTTTCATGTGTTTCTGGATCCTCTGTATGGCCTCCTTGGAGAAGTGTCTGTTCAAGTCCTTTGCCCATTTTTTAATTGGGTTGCTTGTCTTCTTAGAGTGGAGTCGTGTAAGTTCTTTATATATTTTGGAGATTAAACCCATGCCTGAGGTATCATTGGCAAATATGTTTTCCCATACAGTTGGTTCTTTTTTATTTTAATACTGTTTTCTTTAGCCATGCAGAAGGTTTTTTATTTTGATGAGATCCCATTTGTTTATTCTTTCCTTTATGTCCCTTGCTTTAGAGGATGTATCAGTAAAAATGTTGCTGTGTGAAATATCTGAGATTTTTCTGCCTATTCTCCTCTAGGATGTTAATGGTATCATGACTTATATTTAAATCTTTTATCTACCTTGAATTTATTTTTGTGTATGGTGTAAGTTGGTGCTTGAATTTCATTTTTTTTTTCGCTCGTAGCTGTCCAGTTCTCCCAACACCACTTGTTGAAAAGGCTATTTTTTACCCCATTTTGTGTTGCTGCCCCCCTTGTCAAATATTAATTGACCATAGAAACTTGGGTTTATTTCTGGGCTCTCTGTTCTATTCCACTGATCCATGTGCCTGTTTTTATGCCAGTACCAAGCTGTTTTGATTATAGTGGACTTGTAATACATTTTGGTGTCAGGTATTGTGATCCCTCCTATTTTGCTCTCCTTTCTCAAAATTGCTTAAGCTATTCAAGGTCATTTATGGTTCCATATAAATTTTTGAAGTGTTTGTTCTATGTCTGTGAAATATGCATTGGTACTTTAATAGGTATTGCATTGAATCTGTAAATTGCTTTGGGTAGTATGGACATTTTGATGATGTTAATTTTTCTGATCCATAAACATGGCATATGTTTCCATTTGTTTGTGTCCTCCTTAATTTCTTCAGTGTTGTGTAGTTTTCTGCATACAGGTCTTTTACCTCCTTGGTTAGGTTTATTCCTAGGTATTTTATTTTTCTTTTTGCTATATCGAATGGGATTTTTTCTTGATTTCTGCTTCTGCTGTTTCATTGTTGGTATACAAAAATGCCTTTGATTTCTGAATATTGACTTTGTATCTGTTGTTTGGCCAAATTCATTTATTAGGTTGAGCAGCTTTTTGGCCAAGTCTATAGGATTTTCTATGTACACTATCATGTCATCTGCAAACAATGATAGTTTTGTTTCCTCCTTTCCAATTTGGATGACTTTTATTTCCTTTTCTTGTCTGATTGCTGTGGCTAAGACTTCCAATACTATATTGAATAGAAGTGGTGAAAGTGGACAACCTTGTCTTGTTCCTGATCTTAGTGGAAAAGATTTTAGTCTTTGCCAGTTGAGTATGATGTTGGCTGTAGGTCTCTCATATATGGCCTTTATTATGTTGAGGAATGCTCCCTCTGTTCCCACTTTGCTGAGTGTTTTTATCATAAATGGGTGTTGTACCTTATCAAATGCTTTTTCCACATCTATTGACATGATCATGTGATTTTTGTCTTTGCTTTTGTTTATGTGATGTATTACATTTACTGATTTGTGAATGTTGAACCATCCTTGAAACCCTGGGATGAATCCCACTTGGTTATGGTGTATGACCTTTTTAATGTATTGTTGGATGTGGTTTCCCAATATTTTGTTGAGGATTTTAGCATCTATGTTCATCAGTGATATTGGCCTAAAGTTTTCTTTCTTTGTTGTGTCTTTATCTGGTTTTGGGATCAGGATGATGCTGGCTTCATAAAAAGAGTTTGGGAGTCTTCCATCTTCTTGGATTTTTTGGAATAGTCTGTGAAGGATAGGGGTTAGCTCTTCCTTAAATGCTTTGTAAAGTTCTCCTGTGAAACTATCCTGTCCAGGGCTTTTGCATGTCAGGAGTTTTTTGATTACTGCTTCTATTTCATCTGCTGTTATTGGTCTGTTCAGGCTTTCTGCTTCTTCATTGAGTTTTGGGAGGTTATATTTTCCTAGAAACTTGTCCATTTCACCTAGGTTTTCAAATTTCTTGGCATACAGTTCTTCATAGTAATTTCTTACAATCCTTTGTATTTCTGTGATGTCAGTTGTAATCTCTCCTGTTTTATTTCTGGTTGTGTTTATTTGGGTCTTCTCTCTTTTTTTTCTTGATGAGCCTGCTTAAAGGCTTGTCGATTTTGTTTATCTTTTCAAAGAACCAGCTCCTGGATTCACTGATCTTTAGAATTGTGCTTTTAGTCTCTATGTCATTTAATTCTGCTCTGATCTTGGTTATTTCCTTCCTTCTACTTGCTCTGGGCTGTCTTTGTTGTTGTTCCTCGAGTTCTTTTAGGCATAGGGTTAAGTTGTTTGTTTGAAATGTTTCAATCTTTTTTAGGTAAGCCTGTATCACTATGAACTTCCTTCTGAGTACTGCCTTTACTGTGTCCCATAAGTTTTGGGTTGTTGTGAGTTCATTTTCATTAGTTTCCAGAAACTATTTGATTTCCTCCCTAATTTTATTCTTGACCCATTCATTGTTTAATAGCATGTTATTCAGTCTCCATGATTTTGAGGGTTTGGGGTTTTTCCTCTTGGGGTTGGTTTCTAGTTTCAGTCCCTTGTGGTCAGAGAAAATGCTTGGTATGATTTCAATTTTCTTGAATTTGTTGAGGCTTGTTTTGTGTCCTATAATGTGGTCTATCTTTGAAAATATTCCATGTGCATTTGGAAAGAATGTGTATTTAGTTTCTTTGGGATGAAGGGCTCTATATATATCAGTTAAGTCCATTTCATCTAGAGTGTTGTTCAATGCCACAATATCTTTGTTGATATTTTGTTTGGAAGATCTGTCCATTTTTGAAGTGGGGTGTCATAATTGTGTTGCTGTGAATATCTTTCTTGAAATACTCTAAGATTTTCTTCATGTGTTTAGGTGCTCCTATGTTAGGTGCATATATATTTATGATATTTATATGTTCTTGCTGGATTCTTCCCTTGAGTATTATGAAGTGATCCTCTGGGTCTCTCTTTATGGCCCTTCTTTTGAAGTCTATTTTGTCTGATATGAGTGTTGCTACTCTGGCTTTTTTTTTTCCTTTCCATTTGCTTGGAAAATTTGTTTCTAGCCCTTCACTTTGAGTCTATGTAGGTCTTTCATTCTGAGGTGGGTCTCCTGTAGGCAGCATATGTGTGGGTCATGCTTTCTTATCCATGCAGGTATTCTATGTGTTTTGATTGGAGCATTTAATACATTTACATTTAAGGTCATTATTGATAGGTACCAATTCATTGCCATTTTCATACCTGTGTTCTTCTCTCTCTCTCTCTCTTTTCCTTCCTTTCCTTAAAGCAGTCCTTTCAGCATCTCTTGCAGAATTGGTTTGGTAGAGGTGTACTCTTTTAGACTTCTTTTGTCTGGGAAGCTCCTTATTTGGCCTTCTATCTTGATTGAAAGCCTTGCTGGGTAAAGTAGTCTTGGTCGCAGGCCTTTGGTTCTCATTACTTGGATTATTTCTTGCCATTCTCTTCTGGCTTGGAGCGTTTCCATTGAGAAGTCAGCTGCTTACCTTATTGGGGCTCCCTTGTATGTTACTTACTTTTTCTCCCTTGCTGCCTTTGAGATTCTCTTTTTGTCTTGGAATTTTGCCATTTTAATTATGGTGTGTGTTGACATGGGCATCTTTGGGTTCCTCTTGATTAGGACTCTTCGTATTTCCTGGATTTGTGTGACTTTTTCTCTCATAGAATTAAGGAAGTTTTCCATCATTACTTTTTCAAATAGGTTTTCTATCCCTTGCTCTTCTCCTTCTCCTTCTGGAATCCCTATTGCACGGATATTATTATGTCTCATATTGTCTTGCATTTATCTTAATCCCTCTTCATTCTTTCTGAGCCTCTTTTTCTTTTCTTGCTCTTTCTGGGTGTTTTTTTTTCTACTTTGTCCTCCAACTCGCTGATCTGATCTTCTGCGTCATTGATTCTGCTTTTCATTCCTTCCACTGCGTTCTTCAGTTCAGAAATTGTATTCTTCATTTCCTCTTGACCCTTGTTGATAGTTTCTATTTCCTTTTTCATGTTGATATTGTTTGCAATGAGTTCATTGTAGCTTCCTTGTAGTTTCTGGTAGCTCATTGAGAGCTCATGGAACTTCCTGACAACCTTTGTTTTGAACTCAATATGTGATAGTTGAGTTGCCTCCATTTCATCTAGCATTCTTTCTGGGGCTTCCTCCTTTCCTTTCATTTGGGGATTATTTTTTTGTCTTCCCATTGTTTGTGAGACTCTTCTTGTCAGCCTCAGGTTCTTAAATTGCTCTGTTCTGGCTCTGTGGGTTTATGGTGTGAACTTCTGTGGTAGAATACCTGTGAGATTCAGTGGTGCAGTCTCCTTCAGGTATCCTGGTGTGCACAGCTTCCATGGTCTCAGCTGTTGGGATGCCCGCTCTTTGGGACCAACTCTGATTTTTTTCATAGTTCCAGGGTTTTTTTTGTCTCACTTGTGGGTATTTAAAAAGAGAATAGAGAAAAAAATGAAAAAAGAGAAAAAAGAGGAAGGAAGAAGAGACAAATTGGCATGAAAAGAAGAAGGAATAAAACAAGAAAGAAGTAATGAGAAGCAAAAGGAACTGAGGGGTAAAAAAGATAAATATAATAAAAAAATAATAAATTATTTTTAAAAAACCAACCCCCAAACAAAAAGCTCTTGCTGCTTTTAGACTTGCCAAGCCTTTTTTTTTCTGGTCTTGCTGGCTGCAATGGCCGAGGGGTGACAGTATCACTTTTCTCCCTGTTCAGTACTCAGTTATCTTTGGGCTACTCTCCCCAGGGCTAGCCGTGCACTCTCCCCAGAGCTGCCCAGCACCTCTCTGCACAGGGCCTTGGGTGTATGTTCTGAGCCTCCTGGGGAGTGTGCACTTTCCCGAGTTTATGGGTGTGAGCTTGAGTCTCCTACGTGATGTGCGCCTACCCCAGTCGCGGGCGCCTATGGCCTCGCAGCCGTCTGTAGTCATCCACGGGTGCCTATCCACACGCAGCTGTCTCTGATGGTGCACAGGCACCTCTGGTTGCATGAGCTCCGGTGTGCACTCCTCCCAGGGCTATGCTTGGGTATTTACAACCCCTGTGTGTTTGCCACTGAGACCTTAACACCTCCCTGTGAGACTTCAAGCAACCAGGTTTCTCCTGGTGCTGCTGAAACCTTGTTTGGCTGGGTAGGGAGCGGTTGGCCCAGCTCCCTCCCTTGAGTCCTGTGGCAGAGCCGGCAAGCCCCAGGCCTGGGGCCTCCGCTGCCCTGGTCTCTGCACCGATCCCTGGGCTCTTATTGTTCTGAAGCACTCTCCTTACTGTCTGGTCTTTCAATGTCTGCCATAATTTTTGATCTCCTATTTTCAAATATGCTGTGTTTCTGATGGTTGTTTGCTCTGTTCCACTGTAGATCTGCCAGGTTTCTCTCCCATGTGTAGGGGGAAGTGTAATCTGCTCCCTCTTACCACACCACCATCTTCCTTCTCCGCCTTTTTCATGGTTTTAAACTTGTCATTAGTTTATGCTGCTTTCTGTGCCATCATTCTAGGAATTTGCTCTGTGGAGAAGCAAGGGAGGCTGAAAGGAGAAGTATCAGGGCAACTGACACTTCTGGGAAAAGTCTAAGCAGAGGAGAGAGGAAACAAAATCAAGGGGAACTGATGGCAATCCAAAAAGGAAAGGGATGGAGTGGGAAAAGGAGGCTCCTAAACCAGGAAAGGCAAGATGCTTCACAGTGAAATCTGACTCCTGAGAACAGTTCATATACTTCCTATCGCTGTTGCATTAACTCAGGAATATTTTGCTTTTCACTGTTACTATGGAGGCATAACAGGAAATGTAAACTTACTGGTACAAAACAAGAAATAACTTATATAAATGGCAGAAAGACTGGAAAAAATCACATTCATTTTGTTTTTCTTGTTATAAGCTCTAATTCTCCATGATTCTTCCCTGTTCACAGACTATTTATTAGGGAAAAATCTTGGTGATAATATTAGTGTCACATCAGCATATGAAATTAAGTGATCAATGGGCAATATAAAACAGCCCAGCACAGAGTAGATTTTGTAATATTTTAAGTCACATTGATGAGACACTTGATAAGAATGGGATTTGCTTTTCTCTGGCATCATCATTTGTTTTGAGTAAAGCTGGAAAACAAATAACATAATTTGCATAATGAAACCTCTGAGCGTAAATCGCTGTCATTCATCAGAGGTATCTGTACCATTTTGACTTACAGTTTAAATTCATTCAAGTTTATTTCTCTACTTACCCTAACTAAACAATGCTTTTGATTTATTTTTGCCATTTAGTGTCATATAAAATAAAGTGTTCAACTAGCAAGAGAAACAATTTGTCAAGCAGAAACTATATTAAGTGAAACATTCTCTCTGATATGTTTTTAATTTGTTTTATTCTCATTTTGCCATTGTAATTTTCCCACCTGCCAGTAGAGATAAGGGACGGTTTCATTTTCATTCCTTTAGCTCACCAAAGACCCACGCTCCATTTGTCAAGGAGAATCCACCAATCTCCAGCAGGAGAAATGGAAGTCAGCTCAGAAAGGTGACCCTGCAGTGGGACTTAGCTAAGAGGTCTGACCATCTGCAAGTCAGTTAACAAGTTTTCCGTTCCTGAGCACCTGTCGCCCACTCATCAAACATTGTTCTAGGGCCTGTGGGGAACTGGAAGAGAAGCACAAGGCCATGTCCGTATGCGGGTTGATGAAAGCTAGTGCTAATTCAGGCCACTCTGAACGCTTTGTGTGCTTTCTGAACATTCCTCCCCTTTTCTTCCTCCTATGGCAGGAGTTTTTAATAGAGCCAATGATCCACAAGAATCCTTTGGATAGAATTCAAGTGGCCTTTAAAAATTCCATCTTTTTGATTATTAATCATGAACTGAGGTTTAAAATTTTTTCAGTTATATATGTAGGCACAAACCACAGTAGTATTAAGAGTATCTATGACCTTGTCACCAATAGAAATTACAGGTATTTTCATATCCCATTATAGTTGCAGATATCTGGAAACACCATTTATGCTTTCTCATGATTTTAAATGTTAAACATTAGACTTGCAGCTAGAGTTTTTTATTTAATGAATTAATGTAGAAGCAGATATATCATTAAATAACAATTTTTCTTCAATATTTTTACAATTGTATTTTAATTTAATTGTCTTTTGTAATCCTACATATTTTCTTTTGTACAAGATAGAGCAAAAGTAGGTCTACTGAGTTTATTCTTGTATTATTATTAGTTATTGTATAATTTTCCATACAAACAACTGTGAGCCTACTTTTGCCCCACTCTTGTATTATAAACTTCAGTCTAAGTGGTTCATAGGCTTCGCCAGATAGCCAAAGGGATTGGTGACAGAAGCAAAGGTAAGAATCCCTGTTGATGGTGATCAGATTTGGTAATTTTTTAATTCACTCACACTTCTAACAGAAAAAGAAGAAACAATGGGAAGAAGTTAAATTTAGAGTTTTTTAAGCAGTTTTCTGTATTGAGGCTTCTGAGTTATCAAGGTTTTACATTTTTTCTTTATGTATTCTGTGCTGATAATTGAGAGCTATCTATTAACTCTCTTGATGAATCTTTCTCTGTTGTTGTTAACTAATTCTTTTCTCTAATCTGTTGTCATCTTGGGATGTTACCTTACATCCCCACCTTATTATCTTCATTTGCTGGACAGAGATAAGCAGACCTACATTGCTGTTGTTGTTTTATGTTTTTGTGTGAGGGTTATATTCCTGGTTCATTGTAAGGTCTTAAGGAATACTGAATAAATTTAGTCAAATAAGAATATATTTACAGGCAATTAGAAAACTCGAAACACATTATACAAATGCCATGAATTATTGTTATTGATGTTATGTCATAGAATGCTGAGTAGTTGACAAATTTAAAAGAAATTTTTTGTCTAAAAGTGCTGAAAGAAAATTTTTGTCTAAAAGTGCTAAGTGTTCTAAATGAACTAAAAAGTGCTATCCCATTGTTGGTTGAGGCATGAAGCCTAAATAATATCGGAAGTGGTACGCTGTGGCAATTTCTAACGGGAATGTGGTGTTTGGAAATGTTATAGCTCTTCACTTTCTGGGTTATGATGCATGGCTCTCAATTCCCTGTTAAGCACAGCTTTCATATGGTTATTAGTGTTGTGCATTTCCATGGTTAGATCGGGTAGTGGAGTTAAAGGGGTATTAGTATCATCATTTGGTATACCCTTGATGGCATTCCTGTGACCATACTTTCTTCTCAGTAGTTGAAGGAATTGTTGTTATTTCCTCTTACAAAGCTGAGAAACGGTTACACTGGTAGAGTTAAAGAACACACTAGTGCATCCATCATCTTTGTTCTTGCAGACATTATATTTTCAATATGGCTGAGAGATCAAATTTTTCAATAAATAACAAATGTAAACTTTTTTAGCACCTAATATTGTGTACTGTGGCCAAATACTTGGAAGAAGTTGAGTGTGGATTTCAAAGAGATGGTTGTAATGCAACACTTCTCTTGTCACTTAAATCAACATTGCAGCCAATATATTTTAAACTTTAGGTTGATGGTGATTAACCCTGAGTCCAAGTGCAAGGCATTTTATACTGTGTGGTTTTTTTTTTTTTTTTAATTAGTTACTGTTCACAATGTCCCTTGGTGGTGCTGCTGTCCCCATTTTGAGCTGTTCTGGGAGCCAGGACTATTTGACAGAGCATCTCCAAGCTTATCTCCTTTACTATGCAAGGTTAACAGCCTGGGGGAATAGCATTTTAGAACAAAAAGGTTTTGAGGCGGACAGATAAACATTTCCTTCTCTTCAAGAGATTTCATAGTCATCATTCTTATTTCTTCTAGCACCTTCTGTGGCATTAATGTTGCCTTCCCAACTTTATGTTAGTGAGATCTGCCTAACAACAGGGTGTAATTTGGTGTCAATAAGCTCCTAAGTCCCATACTTGCTTAACCGAAAGCCTTTGATCAATGTCAATCTTTGGTGACATCATTTCAGTCTTTGCAGTTATGAACTACTCTTTAAAACAGAAAGAGAGGGGGATGGAGAGAGAGAGCAATTCTGCAGTAAACAATAAACGATGAGTTAGTTCATTGACCTTATCAGATGAGGAGAGGCAAATCTTTCATCTCAAAACTATCCAAGGCATTGAGAGTAGGGTATCTAGGACAATTTTGACATTTAGAGAGGTTCAGAATAAGAAGAATACTCAAAATTATATTTTCGTTTAAAGCAATTGGGTTATTATTCTCTTACTAATTCAATGCAATTTAATGACACTGAGTTAGATTTGAAAAGATTAAAAACTACCCTTGACATTCATTGAACAATGAGGAATAGACAAACTTCCAGCAAAGTAACAAGCAGCAGGAGCATCTGGGAGACATTAACACAGTAACCCCACTGCTTCTCGTGTCTCCTCACTCAACCATGAAGTCACTGTGTCACAGAGCTTGGAGTTTGTGAGCCATGCCAATATATATTTATTTTAAACATGGTTCATGTGAAAGTGCATTATTGCTTTGGAGAGATGAGAGTAAGAAGAGGAGATAAGCTTTTATTGAACAAATTTGGAAGATTTTCACTGCACCTTTGTTACAGGTAAGCACTATGCCCCTCATATCATGGCTCTGTTGGCTGTCAGTCGGGCCATGAGTAAAGATCCTCTTTTAGAGAGCAACTGCTTTCTGACATTAACTGCGCCTTGATGGAGCGCACAGCATGTGAGTTATAAGTTTTGGCCTGTGAGCTGTGAAAGATGACTCAGAAAATATAGCCTCAGAGAACTAACTGAGGAAATGCCTCTGGCAGCAGTAAGCCCTGATCAGACTCAGCTCATTTCTAATTTTGGCTCCTCTTCAGATGTCCAGACTGGCACCAACCAGCAACCAGCCCCATTTCTTATTGCTCCTGTTGCAATGGGCTGACATCTCTTTTCTTCATGAGGATGTTTGGGGCCAGTTAAATGAGAGCTGAGACAGAAAAGGAAAAGGGGTAGTTTTAGGTAACCTGGTCACAATTGTGACCAGGAGGGGGTAAGAATTAAACAAAATGGAACAGGAAGGTAGTAGAGAGAGGGTGTTAGGGGAAAAAAAGCATTTGGCAAAACTTAAAAATATTTCTGAGGAACTTTAGTAGTAAATGCTTTATGAATATTGAATAATAAGAAGAAGATAGAAAATCCATATGATGGAACAGAGTCTGTAAAGAAAAAGGAAAGAACACGAAGTTCTGAAACTAAGCTTTATTATAGTTGTATGCCAACACTGAATACTCATTTTGCTCCTCTATCATTTGCTTAAAGTCTCCTAGTAATGGCAGATAAAAGTGCATGCCAAACAAAACAAAAAAAGGACTTAAAAAAACATCAACAAGGGAGGCACAAAGGGATAAGAAAGAATGAAGTAATAGGACTTTTAAAAACTTTTGGCAAGGACATTATTTTTTTTCATAAGAACTTTGAATTTTTTTTTCTTGGCAACAAAGTTATTGATAAAATTGAAAATGTCAGCTTAAATGCTATGTTACAGAAGTAATGATTTGGGATTCATGTATTTAGATCCATAGGCTATTAGAGATATAAAGGACACTAAAGATCATTTCTTCTACCTTCCATTTTAAAGATGGGGCCAGAAACTTGGTGTGATATTCCCAATGTCACAAAACCAATGAACAGCCACTTGGGAACTGAAATCCTGGTTTTTAATCTAGGACTAAGGACTCCAGAAATTTCTTTCCCTTTTTAGTAAAAGTGATGAGGAAAATAAAGGCCGTGTGGTTCACTGACTTGCTTGAGGTCAATCAACACATTAGAAGCAAACGTGTATGTAGAGCCAGAGGCTCTTGAGTTCTGCTCCAGAGTGTGGGTTTACCTGCTATGACACCATCAATGATTTCAAAGTTGGGTTCTCTGAGAAGAGCTAGAGATTAGTGAGTGGGAATCTTATTATGGAATTCTCTTGGAAACAACTATGGAATGGAAGAGAAGGAAGCAGAATAAGGCATAGGGAGAAACTGAGCTGCGACACTTTCTAATAAATGTTATAGGTGACCAAGGGGAAAGTTTGAGCCTAGGATGACCATTGGGGATTATTATGAGTTGGCACAAGGGGTCTAGGTCTTTATAAACCCAGTGATTAGCCTTTATTTGCTGCACCCAGGGAAGATCCATGACCTGGAGCAAGGACATTCTCTTCAGCCAAAGCCCTTTACAAAAAGGGCTGACAGCTAAGGGCTGGCATTGGGCAGCAGTTCCAAGAGCTGGTAGACTAAGATTTTCATTCCTAAAGGGGAATCTTGGCAGCATGTCAGTGAACTGCTTGTACCTCTTGGATCCACTTCTTCATATAAATACTGGGAATCAATCTTCCAAAAATTCTGGTGGGTTTCTTTTCCTGGAGGAATCTTACAAGTTTGGTATAATAAACTGGTACCCCTGCTGGTAGAGCTAGTTTAAGGTCTCAGCTGATGTTCACCATCTGCCTCCTCTATTGTCCACTCTAAATTTCCCTCATTCTCTCCAGTCTTGGTGGCTTTCCTAGGGGCATGACCCTGACCATTCTGAGCCTGTGCTCACCATGCCCTATGTCAGCCTTAGTTATGTTTGTGTATTTATCATCAAGCTTAGGCAAGTAGATCACATGAGTGCCAAACCTATTTCTTCCTGTTCCCATTGTATATAGGAGGCCCTGCTTCCTCCCAATGATCAGCAGTAATTAATACTGCCAAGATGATGACTTCTTTTATTTTAAGATTATGACCTGGCCTAAGGAGCTTGAAAAGACCAGGTGCCAGCCAAAGCATATAGCACAACTAGAATATTTCTGTTTGATCCCTGGTGAAAACATTTTCCCTTTGCAAAATGGGACCTCAAGTCAGGTAGTTCCCAGAGTTGCAGAAACAGGAAGCACAAATAATCCAAGTGGGTCACTGGTAGTGGTGATAAATGGGGCCACTCTTTCTTGCATATCTCAGCTCATGGATCCATGGGTTCAACCAGCACCATTAAAATATCATTGATTTAGAGTGTACTATGCATTTTGGAGGATGAAGCTTGACATGGATAGTATTATCTTCAAGCTATCACTTTAGCTGTGCCTTCAATAGGGTCACTCCACTACTCCATTGGGCCAGAAACTTTTGGTGGGTGTGGTAGGTGATATGACCAATGAACTCATGGATAGGTACTAGGTACTATTCCTTAAAGTGGACCCTCTGTCCTGATGTTATATTATATAGGATGATACTGGTAAATCAAACATGGTAAAGTTCAGGTAGAGGTGCTAACTGATCTGTTGTGGGCAGAAAAGCCAAATCCAAACCCAGAACCTGTGTCTGTTCCTGTCAAAATGCATTAAGCCTCTTCCAAGCTGAGAAAGATCCAATGTATTCAACTAGCTGCCAAATGGCTTTTTGTTCTCCTGTAGGGATGGTGCCACTCTGGGGGATTAGTGTTGGTTTTTGTTTCTAGCAGATGAAACATTCAATCAGATCGGTAGCTTGGTCAGCCTGGTAACTGGAGGCAATGCTGCTGAGCCCATGTGTAACTTCTATCTCTTACACTACAGATATTTCGTCAATGCATCCATTGTGCTAGCACTGGAGACGTTGATGACAGATACTGGCTGATGTCAACTGACCAAGTCATACTGTTTACCTGAGTATTTAGTACCTCTTCTACAATGGGTATTTCCTCATCAGTGTTAACATTTAGTACAAAATCTTCAGTCTTCATGCCTGTTCCCACAGGTCCATCCAAATTCCTCTACCGCAGACATTCTTTTCTTGCTCTTCCAGTTTTCATTCCTTTTGACATCCTAGTCAAGCCATGTGGCCCTGTTCATGAGTCCACAGACATTATAAGCCCAGGACATTTCCCTTCCTACGCAAGGAACACGACCACGTGCACTGTCTGAAGCTCTGCCTATTGGGAGGATTTCTCCGTGCTCTGTTGTTTAGAGCCACCCCTAAGTCAGGCTCTAATACAGCCTCCAGTTTTTACCCATGTGCCAGACCAACCCATCTGTTTACCAAATGTGATTTTTTTCCCCTTCTGTAAATTGGGTGTGCAAGGGATTCCCCTATATGGCAATAGGTATGAGTTGCCAGTCAAAGTGCTACAGCAACAACAGTGTATGATTTCAGGATCTAAGCCACCTGCTCATGTAGCTTTCTTGTGTCTCCTGGTCCTATTAATGTTTGATTCGGGACATACCATGTTCACCTCATGATGTATTGGTCCTGGACCCACCTGACATCATGACTTTGTGGTCTGATAGTACCTAACTCATAATAAACAGTTTAGGCCTCATGGTGATTTGGTGTCCATGGTTAGGCACTGCATTTCTAATCAGATTCACCAGTATCACACTAAGACCTACTTTTCAGAAGATGTATAAATATCTGTTGTAGATGGCATGGCCTTATTCCAAAACCCTAGACATCTGCATTGTGACTCTCCCATTTGGACTTGCTATAAACACCATATGGCACCTGTTTCTACCACAGATACCTCTAATGCTATGCCATAGTGATGGGTTATATAACTCAAATGACAAAAATACTTTTACCACCATCTGAATTACTATACATTCTTTTCCTGCTTTGGTCTTTACTTAAAGCTGAAGCCTTTTATGCCTCCTGGCATATGATTTGGTGCTGTATTACCTCTGGGTATGGAATATGATGCCTCCACAACATGGAAGCACCTACCACATAAGGTAATTCCTTTTTGGGGGTAGAAAGTACAAATTGCAATAATCTGTCCTTTCTTTGGTAGAGATGTCCTCAAATGTCCAAGCTCAATAGATTTTTAAACATTTTACTGATATAACAAAATCTGAATCTTCATAAGGGTTTACCTTCCAATCACTGGGAGGGGTGTATTTTATCTAGGCTTACAATGTACTTACCATTTCTTTTTCATCTTGTCCAATTTGCATTATATCTTCGATATAGTGGACCAATGAGATTTTCTGTGGTCAGGTCAATCAGGATCTCTTAAAGCTATATTATGACAGGGAAGACAAGTTAACGTACTCTTGGGCAAGATTGCAAATGCATACTGTTATCCAATTTAAGTGAATGTGAGTTCTTTCTGACCCTCTTTTCTATTATGGTTAGAAAATAATTTCTTTTGTAGGATGTAAGTAAATTTCACATACCATGTACTTGAGGTCATAGTAATATGTACCAGCGAAATGCCATATTTGGCAGGCAGCTGCAGTTGGGTTACCATGCTTAGTTGAGATTACCACTGCTTAGTTATCCTTCAGAATCCACCTGGTTTTGTAAGGTGAGTGACTGATGAAATAAATGGAGATATGATGGGAGCTCATCATTCTTGTATCCTTTAGGTCTTTAATGTAAGCCATGAAATTTATGCCAGTTTCCCTGGAATGGACAGCTTATTAGAGAGTGCTCTGGGGAAAAAAATCTATGGAAGGGAAGAAAAATGAGTAAGACTGGGCAGAAGAAAAAGTTGAGCTGAGATGCAGTCTCAGTGAATGCCACAGGTGATCCATGGGGAGGTTTGAGTGTGTACTGGCTTTACAGAATTCTCCTGAGTTGAGGTGAGGAGACTGGCCTTAATACTCCGATGTTGAGCAGTCATTGGATGCAGGATGTCCAGGGAATGGGTATAACTTTGGGCAAGGCAGTTCACTTCAACCAAGGTGCTTCCAAAAGAGGGCTGATAGCTGAAGACTATCTGCTAGCAGCACTTTCAGCAGCTGGGAGAATAAACCCTTCATTCTTGAATGTGAGCCTGGGCAGCATATCACAGAATCATCTGCCAACTGAAATATGGGAGTCCTTCTATAATGTGGTATGACCCTGAAAATTAGAATAATATATTTCATATATATTTTGAAAAAAAGGTGGAGGCTTTAGGGGTTTATAGTATATTTGAAGTGAAGGATAACAAAAGAAGTGGAGTGGGGGAGAAAAAGAAATGGTGTTGTCACACTCTAATTACTGAAGGGCACCACTAATCATGGGCGTACTGAGCAGACACAGAACTCAGAAGAGAATGGTATTTGTAGACTGATAAATGAGTCTGGAATAAACTACTCTCCATAAATTGCCTAAATGTGGCTCAGGCTAGCCCAAACTAGTTGTCCCAGGCTGGCTTTTGTTTTACTGGAAAACAAGTGGCACTTCAGATTATGGAACTATTATAATTGCAGTTGGAATTTATTCAAGTACATGCTCCAGAGCAGGTATACTGTGGATTGTAATCAATACCACAATCAGTAATTATCTTTTATTTAACTATCTGGACACAGTGATCTTGAACAAAATCTTTATATAATTAAAAATATGAAGTAGTTTATGCTGTTAGACTTGAAGTCATGAAAAGGTGAATTTAATCAGGAATTTTAAAAGTAATAATTTACCTGAAAGGTATTCTCTGACTTCTCCATTTAAGCAGTATCTTTCTCATTCTTTTCTGTCTCCTTACTCTTTTTGTCTTTGTACTCATCACTCTCTGTTACATAATACATGTCTCATGTATATCTGGCTGTATATCTAATAATATATCTGATACTATTTCTGATATGGAATATGTAGTATTTATTTTTGGGAGGAATGACTATATCTCCCACATCCATTTGGAATGAGAGTTTCATGGAAGCATGGAGTTTGCTTTGTTTATTGCAACATCACTAACACCTGGAGAAGTATTTTATAAATGGTGGATGCTCAATGAATATTGACTAAAGGATAAACCAATGAATGTGAGTCATACTCTATTTGGTTAGTAGATTTCTCTGCTTTTGAAACACTTGTTAAAGTTAAGGTCATAAATTTGGTTAAGAATTAACAGTTGCTTTAGATGAATTCAGGACTAAAATTGCTATAACTTTTCCTCTATGAGATTTTCTGGAGTGGTGGTCAGAAGAATTAACTACGGTTAATAAATACCTCATTAAACACTTTAATGTCAGTAACCAGAGACATTCACGTTTCATTAGTTGATCTGATTTGTGGCTCTTGACAGCTGCTGTAGCATTGATGACGATGGTGATGATGATGATAGTCATGATGATGATAATGATAGCAGGTAATATTCATTGAACATTATTTTGCTAGTCACAGTGCTAAGAATTTGGCATCTGTTAACTTATGTAATGTTCACTACAAGTGTATATGTAACAGTTTGGCATTTTACTAATGAGAAAACTGAGGTGTAGAGAAAGAAGTAAATAACCAAAGCCATACACCTGGCATGTAGGGGCACGAGCATTTGAACTGGGGTGAGACTTCCATCAACATCTGGGATCTCAACTACTATGATATTCTAAAGCAGCAGTGAGGCAAGACAAGGGGAGAGAGGAGATATAATTTGAAGAAAAATAAATCCTACACTTCCCTTTCAAAATGAGTGGGGGAAGAGAGGGAATGTTTGAGGGTATCTTAGAAACACCGTGTGAAAACAAGTAACCATTAGGAAGAAAGAAAAATGGCAATTTCCAAACATTATTTGAACATTGTAGGAACAGAGGAGAAGGATATCGAGCATTTGGGGCAGATGGGGGAGAATTATGGGGGAGGTTCTATTTCAGTTGAGATTAGGAAGTGAACAGAGGACATATGAGAAAGAAAGGGACAAAATGCTCACATAATTATCAGAAGTAAGGTCTGTAAATAATGTGTCTAATAAATGTAGTGAAAAGCCTACTGGTTAATCAAACTTTGTTCTCTTAGTAGGATACTGCAATGTAGTCTACTTATACTATCTACATACAGGAGGTCTGTCCAGATGGTATCCAGTCATGTAATATGAAAAGTAGGGACATTTATTGAAGAAGATACAAGAGACATTGTACATAGGACAATGATGCCTCAGTCCCTGTCAAAAAAGGCACTTTGGGACCTCACACAGTTCTCTCAGTCACCATCAGCTGCCCCGTCATATTTTCCTGAATCTTGTTGATAGTCTGAAGTCTCCTTGGTGCAAAAACCTTGAGAAATGGATCGATGTGCCTTGAGCTGACATGTGGGCAGGGCGGGGCGGTATTCAGTGCAACTGATACTCTTGTTTTCCCTCACAAGGGTCAAATAAAATGTCAGAATATACAGATACACACGGACTGTCAGTCCTGAGAGGGATCTTAAATATCACCCATTTTACAATTTGGACTCTTAGCACACATGAAGAAATTTAAACACTTTCTAAGTGTTCATCAAGATCCTAAAAAATAGGTTAAGATACTTCCCTAGGTTTCAGGTTCTCATATTCTATTTACCCCAACAATTTGATAATAAAGATTAAGGGGATGTCTCATTGCCTATGAGTGCCGAATTTGAGCATCTACCTTTGAGAAGCTGTAGAAGAAGCAATGAATTATAAATAGATGCTTGTTCTGTTGTTTGCTTCTGCCAAGGTGGAGAGAGAGAATCAGTTTAATTGGTGAAAATAAAGCCATAATAAAGCTATTGCATAGAAACTAGGGTATACAGTGGGAACATTGCAGTCATTACTCAGGATAGTTGAAATTAAATACAGCCTGGAGGCAGGGAATTGAACCAACTGACCCAGCAAGATCCCATCAGCCCGTTAGCTGCGGCGCTAAATTGAGAAAGTATTATTGTTTTTAATTGGTTCCCATTTGACCTTATTAAAAGTTAAATGTGCTTTTACTCTAACTTTTTATCCTCTTGACATTTCTCTCCTTGTATTGTATAGGTTCTTTTGCCTTCCTTCATTATAATTTCCCTTTTATATTACACTATGTTTCTGGAAAAAAAATAATATGTTTCCTTGCCATTTATTGAAAAGAGAAACAGCAAAATATTCTTGAGTATCTAAATTGCCCTTATTAGCCTTGTTACTGAAAGAATCATATGAGATAGCTATGTCCCACTTCTATGAGGCCTTGGTCATGTATTTTAACAATAATTGCTTGCAAGTATGTTTGCCTTTATAATGTAATCTGTTTGAGAGCAAGTATATTTCTTTTCATCCTTGTTTTCTCCATAGCCTGACACAGAGTAAGCTCTCAATAAATGTTTGTTGAGTGAATTGATAATTGGTAATATATCATAGTTGTTTATTCATGTATCCATCTCTTCAGCAAGACTGAATTAAAAATGGGAATCAAATTGTATTCATCTTTATACCACTAGTTTCTGCACATACTGTTCATGTAGTAGGCATTCAAAATATTGTAGTGATTAAAGGAATAGAAAAGGAATGATAGAGTGGGAGAGTCTATGAATTGTTAATTAAGGGTTGTGGGAAAGCTCCCTCCAAAATTACCTTTCTTCCGTGCCTGTCAGTGATGTGGGCAATTCCCCTGTGAGTTTATTCACTGTCTGCTGCTAAGGGGCCTCTTGAGAAGGTAAGTCCAGAGTTTGGTAAGAACTCCAGGTCATTTTTAGAAATGCAATTACTTCACAGGATGAGAGCATCAGTGACCTGAAGAGAAGGAAAATGACTAAGGTGGGCAAAAGGCACCAGGAAAGGGAGCTTTGCTACTTTGTAATGTTGCCCTAGGTCAGCCTGGGCATGCGATGGAAAGACATTGAGACAGTCTAGCCTAGTGTGTAGATATCAAAACCAGAAGGGAAATTCGTATATAGCAGTATTTCTATGAGACTAATGAGGAGCGTAATTAAAACAAGGCAAACATATAATTGAGAAGCTTCATTTATTCTTCAAAGAAATATTTTTGTGTTCCTGCTGTGTCCTAGAAACTGTGATAGTCAATGTGGATATAACAGGAAACAGCAAACATTTTCACTATGCTAAAGAGTTTACCAGCTCAAAGGGAAGATTGATATTGAATAAATACCACCAAAAACTCAGTGAAAAACTGTATGTACAGTTGAAAAAGCAACATGAGGGGAAATACCTGGTATTGTGATATAGGACTACTATTGTGATAATAGGACTAACCTAATATGAAAGTTAAGGGACAACTTTCCTGTGGAAGGGTCTTATAAGATAATACTTGAAGGAAAAAATAGGTATTAGTAATGCAGAGATGGAAGAAATGGTAATCTTTCTTTCTTTGTCTTCACTTGAGGACATTTTTATCATTGCTTTTTAGAGAGAGAGGAAGGGAGAGAGAAACATTGATATGAGAATGATGCATCGATTGGTTGCCATTTTGATGCACCCAGACTGGGCATTGAAACCCATACTGGGGATCATATATGTCCAGTTCTGGTGTCACATATGCCTGCACCTGGACTGGGGATGGAACCTGCTACCTAGGTACATGTCTTGAGTGGAACTGAACCCTCAAGCCTTCAGTTATGAGTTGATGCTCCAACCAACTGAGCAACACTGCCCAGGGCCAGAATGGTGTTCTTGAGAAAAGTGAGCACATGTGAAAATACTTCAAAGGAGAAAGAACATGAGCACTTCTGGAACTAAAAGAAAATTGTTGTGGTTGGAGCTTAGTGAGAAATGGGAAGAATAGAGCAAACTAAAGTTGAAAAGTAAAGCAAAGGCTTGAGACAAATTATACCATGCTTGAACACCAATGAGTTTGGATTTTATTTTAATAGGAAGACATAGAATAATTTAATCAAATTTATGGGAGAGATATCATCAACTTATATTTTTTAAAAAGATGACTGTCAAAGATGGCAAACTAGAACACTCCTTCTCTCATCTGCAGAAACATCAAGCACACAACAGCATACCAACTAAAGCAGCTTTGTGGGAACTCTCAAAACCACGTAAGGATCTGCTTCAACCTGGAGAATCTCCAACTAAGGGAAAACCACGATCAGGATGTAGGAATTGTTGGGGATGGTTGCTCCCTTTTGCCCCACTCATGGGAGGAAGCCAAACAATTCCTGGTTTCTCATGATAAAAAAGAAGAAAGTACAATTTGTTTGCAATATTCCGACCTCTATGGGTGCTGCCTAAGGAACTGGTTTGTGCCTTGCCTGACTTGGAGCACAGATGGAAATGATGGCATAGTTTGGCAATCAAGTTGGGGGTTGCTAAAAACACTGGTAGTCACCATGACACAGGAGAGCTTCAGGGGGACCACAGACCCATGGGTGTCTTGGGGCAAGGGATTATAGGCAGGGGAATATAATAGAACACCTAAGGCTTTGTAAAGAGTAGGAGTCAGATTCTAAGGGAAATTCAGACATTTGAAAGCAGCCGTGAATATAGGGGAAAGGATAAAAAGTGCACATGCAACCCAGGGAAGATGTATGCCGAGAAAAGGCTGGAGAAAAGCTTCAGCCTTCATACCAGAATTTTTAGTGGTTTTTCCTGTACAGAGCTGGTTTCCAAAGACTGGGTGAAGAGGCTATTTTTTTACATGACCAATTTACAACAAAAAGTCATAAGCATACAAAGAAAGAGTGAGACGTGGCCCACTCAAAGGAACAGAATAAGTATCCAGGAACTGACTCTAAAGAAACACAGGCTTCAGACTTACTTGACAAAAGACTTAGAAAACTATTTTAATATGCTCAGTAAGATAAAAAAAAGAACACAGAGAACTAAAGGAATCAGGAAAATGATATATGAACAAAATGGGGAATATCAACAGACTGATAGAAATTACTTTAAAAAGAGCTAAATAGAAATTCTTGAGCTGAAAAATTCAATAACTAACTTGAAAAATTTACTAGAGGTTTTCAACAGGAGGCTTGAACAGGCAGAAAAAGAATCAATGATCTTGAAGGCATTTTGAAATTATCAAGTCTGAGGACCAAAATGAGAAAAGAATGAAGTAAACAGAGCCTAAGGACTTATGGAACAGCATTGAATGGATTAATATATGCATTATGGGAGTCCCAGAAGAAAAACAGAAAGAGAAAGAGGTAGAATGCTATTTGAAGAAATAGTTGTGGCCTAAAAAATTTCTACACTTGAGGAAAGAAGTAGATATACAAGAATCTCAGTGAACTCCAAGTAGAATAAACTCAAGAGAGACCCACACTGAGACAAAATATCATCAAAACATGGAAAGTAAAAAACAAAGAGATAATCTTAAAAGCAGCAAGAGAAAAGTAACCAATCATATACAAGGTGTCCTCAATAAGATTTTCAGCCTATTTCTCAGCAGAAACCCTTCAGGATAGAAGGCCATGGATGATACATATAAATTGCTAAATGAAAAACCCTGTCAACTGATAATTCTTTATCTGGCAAAACTGTCCTACAAAAATGAGGGAGAAATCAAGACATTCCCAGAGAAACAAAGGCTGAGTCACTTAATTATGACTAGACTTGTCTTACAAGAAATGCTAAAGGGATTCCTTCAAGTTGCAATAAAAGGACACTAGATAGTAACTCCAAACCATACAAAAATATAAATTCTTCCAGTAAAGGTAAATATATGGAGAAGTATAAAAACATATATTATTGCAAGTTTGGCTCAAACTCCACATTTATTGCTTTATAGAATTGAAAAGACAAAAACTTAAAAATTGTTATTAATCTATGTGAATATATACAATATATACAGGTCTAATTTGTGGCATCAATAACAAAGTGGGGAGGAATAAAGCAGTAAAGGAGTAGAGTTTTATATGCCACTGAAGTTAAGTTGTTTTCAGTTTTAAAAAGATTGTTTTAACTTTAGAATATTATATGTAATCCCCATGATAACCACAAATTATATCTACAGAATACACACAAAGGGAATCAAAATGTGTCATTATAAGTTATTAACCAAACACAAAAGAAAGCAGTAAGGGAGGAAATGAAGGCCAAGAAAGCTATAAGGCATACAGAAAACAAATAACAAAATGGCAAAATGTAGTACTTCTTCATCAGTAATTACTTTAAATGTAAATGGATTAAACTCCCCAATTGAAAGATACATTAGTAGATTGACCAAAAGAATTAAAAAAAAAATTACAACTACCTGCTGTCTACAAGAGACTCACTTTAGATCTAAAGGCACACATATGTTGAAAGTGAAAGAATAGAAGAAAATATTCCAATCATATACTAAGAGAGAGTAGAGATAGCTACACTAAAAGTGGACAAAAGAGATTACAAGTCAAAAACTCTTACAGGAGAGAATATTATGTAATGATAAAATAGTTAATACATCAAAGCAATACAACAATTATAAACATATGTACACCAAACAACAGAGCTTTTAAATATAGGCAGCGAAAATGAACAGAATTGAGAAGAGAAATTGATAGCTCTACAATTACAGTTAGTAATGGATTTCAAGTAATGCCCAACTTTCAGTAACAGATAGGACAACCAGACAATAAGGAAATCAATAAGGTATGACCACCAGTATATACCAATTGTACCTAACAGACATATACCAAACACTCCGCCCAAAACAGCAAAATGTTTTTCTTTTTTCAAGAGCACATGGAACATTCTGCGGGATAGACCTTATGTGAGGCTGCAAAACAAATTTAATGGATTTAAGAAATCTATTAAAATCATTCAAAGTATCTTTTCTGATCACAAAGCAATGAAACTAGAAATAAACAGCAGAAGGAAAAGTGGAAAAATCCACAAAAAGTGTGAACATTAAAACTATACTCAAACAACCAATAGGTCAAAGGAGAAATTGCAAAAAATCTTGAGGCAACTGAAAATGAAAAAACAGCATACCAAAACTTAAGGGATGCAACGAAAGCAGATTTTTTTGTTTGTTTGTTTTGTTTTTTACTTACAGATTTGGGAAGGGAGGGAGAAAGAGAAGGAGAGAAACATCAATGTGTGAGAGAAATAAATGGGTTCTCTCTCACACGCCCCAACTGGGGACCTGGCCTGTGACCCAGGCATGTGCTCTGACTCGGAATTGAACCAGCAGCCTTTTGGGTCTCAGGCTGGCACTCAATTCACTGAGCCACATCAGCCAGGGACAAAAGCAGGTTTAAGAAGGCAGTTTATGCTTACATTTAAAAAGAAGGATCAAATCAGTAGCCTAAATTTACACCTTAAGAAAATAGAAAAAGAGCAAATTAAACAAGTTAGCAGATGGAAGAAAATAAATAAAGATTAAAGGTAAAATAGAGAATACAAAAACACAGAAAAATCAATGGAACCAAAAGTTGATTCTTCGAAAAGATCCATGAACTTGACAGATCTTTAGCTAGATTTACTAAAAATAAAAGATGAAAGGCTTTAACTAAAATCAGAAATGAAAGTGGGACTTATAACCAATTTTACAAAATTGAAAATAATACTGTGAATAATTGTACATTGACAGACTGAATGAACTAGATAAAATGGATCAATTCCTAGAAACACACAATCTACCAAGACTGAATTGTGAAGAAATGGAAAACTTGAACAGATATATAATGAGTAAGGTGATTAAATCAGCAATCAAAAACCCTCCAAGAAAGAAAAGCCCAGAGCTATATGGCTTCTTTGGGGTATTATCGAATATTTAAAAAAGACAACACAAAACCTCTCAAACTCTTCCAAAAAACTAAAAAGAGGAAGGAATGCTTCCAAACTCATTCTCTGGGGTCAGCATTACCCTGATACCAAAGCCAGACAAAGACTCTCAACAAAAGAAAATTATAGAACATATTTCTGATGAATATTGATGCAAAAGTTCTTAACAAAATACAAGCAAATAGAATTGAACATCACATTAAAAGAATCATACACCATGACCTAATGGGATTTATTTCTGGAATGCAAGAATATGTGAAACATATGTCTAACATACAAAAATTGATCAGTGTAATATACCACATTAACATCATGAAGGAAAAATCTCACAGGATTCTGTCAATATATGCAGAAAAAACATTTGACAAAGTTTAACACAATTTTCATTTATAAAAACACACAAAAAACTAGTAATAGAAGAAAATCACTTTAACATACCAAAGTCACATATGAGAAGCCTATAACATGTAAAATATGAGAGGTAAAACACTAAATAGTATTTTTTTATATTTTAAAATTTCATGTAAATGGCATTATACCCTTTATATCATTTGACAATTTGCTTTTCTTGCTGACATATTTTTGAAAGGAGAGGTTTTGAGTCTCTAAAGTAAAAATGATGAGTTTTCCTATTGGCATTCATTTATAGAAAATATATAATAATATAAAATACAAATATAATAATAAGAAGCCATGCTGTGTAACTTGTATGAATGACATTTGATAATGAAAGGTATTTATAAACTTTGTATCAAAATGGTCATTAGAGTCCTGTTTGGAGAAGAATCTAAGAAAAACATTGGCAGAAAGGGGAACCTGTTTTTTTAAAAATAATAAATGATTATTAAATGATTTTCCCTTAATTTGGATAAGTTTTTCTGAATTATATCCAATATCAATTTTCATTACAATATACTGGTTGCATAAGCTATTTACTAATTTGCCTTTGCTGAAGAAATTATTGAAGTTGAATAAAACTGTAACTTTTTTCTTTGCTGAGGAGCAATTTCTGAGCTATTGATAGAAAATACTCCCAAGGACCTTAATGATTAGGTCCCGGTGATCCCACACAGTTTGGTAGGTGCTGGGCTTTCAATAGAAATATGTTTGTTCCACAATATCCTATGAATTATTTCACTTTGACTCCTCTACATTTGTAGGAAATGAACATTAATTTCTCATTTTTCAAAGGAAATAATTAGAGAACAGGGACTTGCAAGTCACCCCAGGTCACATAAGTAAACAGCAGAGTTGAGAATTAAAGCCAGGCCTTCCTTCCTCAGAGCCTGTGTTCTTTCTATTCTCTGCCAATGCAGATCGCTCTTTGAAAAAAGTAAAAGTCTGTCTTGGGATAATAAATTTAGCTCATTTTGTTTTCCTATTTCTCCATCTGATTTTCATGGAATTTGTTAATAGGCTTCCACATATTTTTATTGGCGCTAGTTATGTGAATCTTTTCAAGGCTTAAAAAATAGAATGTTTTTTCAAACTAATATTGATAACTTCTATCTGAGATTATCAGCTTTGCCAGCATGTCAGATACATGAATGTTTATTTCATTTCCGTAGCTACTTCCTCTGGTCTTCTCTTTTCCCCGGTTCTCCTGTGCCAAGTTCAATATAATTCATGACATTCATACCTACTCTGCCTTCTTATGATGTGGTTATTTGTACCAAATGAGAAAACAAGTGTAAAAAGGTTTTGCAAACTATGATGAGTTATACATGTCAAAGAGTTCTACAAATATAGATTTGAGTCTGAAGGTTAAAGTCACTATCTTATGTGAGGATTACCAGTGATGTCAATGAACAAGAAAAGGGGAACATTTCCCCCAAGTTTCATTAATTCCTTGAAAACTTAGGGTCATTATTTTGTTCTCTATAAATAAAGGGGAAAGAATGAGAGTGTATAAATGGTTTCATTTGCATATAGAATAGAAGAAATCCAAGGAACTGCTACAATCATGCATTTGTATTTTGGCAGGCTGTTTTATTCTCCTGCAACTTAAAATTGGTGATTTTTTATTGTATGTAAATTTACTTCAATAACGTTGATATTAGAAAGTTTTGAATTTAAAGTAAAACAAAGAATGCTTAGCACTGTGCACCCCCTTAAGATGTAGGTATTAAGCATCAGTGGCTGCTAACCTCTCCAAAGGAGAGACACCTGTCCTACCAGGCACTATGTCCCATCTGCTGAAAGAATGCACCCGCTACCTAGAACAATATCAAATGCTGGAACCTACGTTGGATCAAGCACCTGGATCTCGCATCCCATTTACAAGTAACCTAGCAACTGTAAAACATGCTGACCTACTTTGTGAGGATCCAATCAGCAAAATCCAGAATGTGAGAATCTTTATAGAGCAAACAACCTTTTAAGGACAAATTAAGGGCAAAATGAAAGAGATGGGAGGGAAAACTGTAAACTAAGGCACATATCATATTGAAATGAGATTGTAGTCCCTCATCTTTTTTGTAGTCACGCTTTTTGCTACCATGACACCGGGCTGAAACACACTCAATTTCCGCTATCATTATCTTACATTAGTGTAGGAATTGGTTACAAATAACCATTGGTTAGAAATAATTAAGCAGTATTTATACATTATTATTGACTGAAGTCTATAATTTACTTAGATTTCCTTAGTTTTTACCTAATTTTTATTTTCTGTCCAGCATTCCACCTGGGAAACCATGTTATATGTAGTTGGCATGTCTTCTTAGGTTCCTCCTGGCTATGGCAGTTTCTTAGACTTTTCTTGTTTTTGGTGCTTGATAGTTTTGAGGAGTATTGACGGGTCAGATATATTGTAGAATGTCCCTCCACTGGGACTTGACTCATGTTTTTCTCATGATTAGTTTGGGGTTGTGGAATTTGGGAGGAAGGGTACATACTATCAACAGGAATTATCACTTTTGAGATTGACCTTGATCCTCCAGCTGTGATGGTGTGGTTCAGTTTCTCCACTGATAAATTATTCTCCTTCATTTTATACTACACTCTTTGGGAAGAGTCACTATGGAGTGCAAGTACTTGAGGAGTGGGGGAGGGGCGTGGATTATGCTCTCTCGGTTTGAGGGTGGAATGTATAAATTAATGGAATTCTGCATGATAGGGTGTGTCTTCTTCCCCATTTATGCAATCATTTATTTATATCAAGATAGACTTACAGATATACTTTGGGCTGTAATTCAACACTACTTATTTATTTTGTTGCTCAGATTGTTCTAGAGTGAGACATTAGGGCTTTTTCAGTTGGTTGTTGTGTCCCATTACATATCTCCATCATTGTATATGGGTTTTTGTTTGTTTTAGCACTTCCTTACTTTCTGGCACTACAAGGCTCATCCTGTATATTTTCTGTACCAGCGCTGGAACTAAACTTTTTCCCAAGAAGCCCTGGTTCTGTTTACTGGAGAATTATATTAGAAACAAAGAGCTGCTCATTAGGTATGGTCATTGTTGCTGGACAGCTTTGCTCCTAGGCCTTCCCAGCTGACAGAACAAGGAAATATGTATGTGTATCAGCTCTCTATATAGATGTATCTAAAATATTTCATAGGTTCTTACTGATGCCTCCAATTAATCCATCACTACATGGATGATTCTAGCCTTTTTCTCTTGTTTACCTGTAACTTCCTAATTTAACAGTAAGAAATCTGGTTCCTATTTGGCATCCATTTACTTAGTTGATCAGTTCTGGTGTATATATAGAAAAATTCTTCAGCATTGCTAATCTGTTCCCTCATGGGAAATAATTTTATCAAGTAGAATACAGAATTTATGTACAGTCTTATGGACCCTATTTATTTCTACAATTATGTAGGTTGGCACCTCTTGCTTTTCCTTCAGTAAAGTTCCAGATTTGTAACATGGTTAGCTTCTTCTGTTGTATTGTGCATTCCATACTGGGATTTCCTGACATCCTAAATGATGTTTAAAATTTGCATATAGTGGGAGCACTTGAGATCTTGCTCCTTGGCACGTGTCGTCAGTTTGGCTCAAATAAATTGTTATAAAATTAAAAAAAAATAAAATTTGCATATATTAAAGTTTACTCTTTGCACTTTAAATTTCTGTGGGTTTCAACAAATGCATAATGTCATATATCTATTTTTATGGCATCACACAGAAAGTGGCACTGATATGCTTTGTGCTTCACCTTTCTGCCTTCTCCCCCAAACCCCTACTAATAACTGATCTGTTAACTGTCTCAATAGTTTTTATTTTTCCAGAATGTCATGTAAATGGGCTTATACATATGTAGACTTTTAAGACTGCTCTCTTGCATTTAGTAATACACATTTAAGGTTTTCATCCATGTCTGTGTGTGGCTTTCTAGCTCTTAAAAAAAAAAAAACCTGAATAGTATTCAATTATATGGGTGTACCTTAATTTATTTATCCATTTACCCATTGTAGGACATTTTGGTTGCTTTCAGTTTTAGGCAATTATGAATAAGGCTTCTATACACATTTGCATGCAGGCTTTACGGGGATATACATTTTCAAATTAGTTAAGTAAATACCTAGTGTGGGGAAGCTTTGCCCGCAGAGCACCCCCATCCACCATGGATGAAAATAAGTCTATCAAGACATGATCTGCTTGGGGAGGAAAGGTGGCTGATCTCTCAAAGGAGAAGGACCAAGAACCTTTTCCTCAATGGGCTTTTATTGGGTCATTTTGCACAGGAATACAGGCAAAGCTCATTAATCATTATCAGGCAGTAAGGATCAAACAATAGATAATATACAAAGAACTCTGAGGGCCTATTTTGAGTCAGGGTCAGATAGCTAAAGAGCAATAAAACTTTGAGGAACAAACTCACTTCCTGCTTGGACCCTTGTTTAATTGAGAGCATTCTAAACAAAGCAGGTTTCATAGGATTTTACATATTCTTTCTTAGGCCTGATCACCCTATGGAACCTGCGCTTTCCAGAACAGGGCTACACCCACCACCAGCATTGTTTCAGGCTTAAGGCATTGTTTTAGGCTTACTTACCCTGCCATAAATCAGGCAGGGGAAGTAAGGCAGCCAAGAGATTAGGAGACTTCTCAAAGACAGAATGATGACTTAGGCTATGTCAAGCCAAGGGGTGGGGGTCCATCACCCACTTTTGCTATAGCCCTCCAAGTCCTTCTCTAGGGCCTCCTCGTGATCATGCCTGTCTTAGGTTATTCCCCCTTGGGGAATCTTACCTGTCACTGGCTAATTGATCAAGCACTGGGGGCCCGGCAGGGTGAAGAAAAAGGAGAAGTGGTGCCCCTGCCAGGGAGATAAGCTTTGTCTCCTTAGTGGCTTATGGTCTGAAGGTCACTTACTCATCCTTAGCCATGGTGGGTGGTTACCAACAACCTAGTGTTACAAAAGCTGGATCAAATGGTAAGACTACCATTCAGTTTTTGTAAGAATGTGTCAAAATGTCTTCCAAAGTGTCTGTACCATTTTGCATTCCCATCCGCAAAGAATAAGGCTTCCTGTTATTCCACATCTTTGTCAGCAATAGGTATTATCAATTTTTTCGATTTTTAGTAACGTATAGGTGTGTTGTGGCATCTGATTGCTTTAATTTTCACTTCCTTGGTGACATATGATGTTGAACATTGTTTCATGTACTTATCTTTCTTCTGTATAGCTGCTTTGGTTCAGATCTTTTGTCCATTTTAAAAAACAATTTAAAAAACAGTGTGTTACTCTTAGGGGAAGCTTAAGAGGGGCAATATAGCTGTGGAATATGACAGGAAGATGGCTTAGGCACTTGTTTTGAAGTTGGATTTGCATCGCAAGATATGCTTTTACTTACATTTGGGGAGAAGGGAAGGGAGTAGCAAAAACCTGTGTAAAATGCCTCTCGGCCTCCCCACTGATTAGGACTTTAGTTATACTTGAAACCTGTTTTAGAATATTTGGCATTTTTATTTAATACATGTAGTGATTGTACAGAATATATGTAAAGAATCAAAACTTTTTAAAAATCCTATTTTTACTTAGTTGGCATTCAAGTACTTTAAAAACAGACATTCTATCAGAGATAATGTTATGTCTGTTCATGTTACTACTCATGGCTTTGTGATTCTTTATGCTGTATTATTCACTCTTTCTTAGTAACACAGAATGAAGTTCTGGGTCTTAAATGGGCAGTTTTGACAAGGAAAATTTAGACACTGTTCTTTGGGGATAAATTGATCATCACACCACAGTATTAAAGAAATCCAAACAACCTACATATACACCTGTTTTAAATCAACATCTTTCTCCAATTTGTGGATAGAAATTCAATGAATATTCTCTGTGAGGATATTCAAAGAACAACTCTCCCATTTAAAGGACCTGATGGTATTAGAGCCCCTTGAGGAATCTAGATTAATGGAGGTTACTCAGAGAACTACAGAACATAGGAAATCCAGCTAGTGAATGAATAACACTTGGATCCAAAAGCTAAAATGCTATCTCATGAGGCAAATCTAGTAAAGACATATCCACAGATGTAGTAATATACCGATGATGTAAGTTTTTCCTGTTGTGTTTTTGGCTTCACTGATACCGTGTAGGTTTGTATATAAGTACATTAGTTGTAACAACTTAAAGTATAGATTTGTGGAGAAACCTGTGTTAATTGTCATCATTCAGTGGTTTCCATATTCTCTCGTGATCCTGCTACCTATAATCATCAAAATACTAAGCTGGCTTCCACCTGTGGAAAGTAATTTCTGAAAGTAGTTATTTTCCTTTTCAGCATTTAAATCACATGCGTTTACCTGAGACTTAGAGTTAAAATTCTGTTAAAACAATTGCTACAATTTTATAAGGTAAACCTCAATTCACATCCTCTTGGGAGGGTTAGCATTCGTTGTGTGTACTCCATGTAGAGGAAGAGGAATCTGAGGTGCAGGAAAATGATGAGGTGCCCAATGTCGCCCCGAAATAAATGCAGGGACTGCTCTGGGACCAGTGATTCTGAGGAAAGTGAGGTCTTTGGGCCTGAACCAAGCTTGGCCAACCCAACTGAATTCATTTCTTCTAACTCCACTGACAAATATTGGCTTGGGGGCACCCAAGACGAAATTTATCTTTGCAGTATCAGTTAGTTATTATATAAGTTTGATGGGCACACTAAGAGTAAACACAAGTTTTTAGAGACAAAAATAATGGGTGATTATTTTGAGCTCCTTGAACTAAATTTGCAGATAGGAAAACTAATTATCATATCATATGGAGGTGAGTGTTGTCAATTCAAGCAGTTCCTAGCTGAAGGCTAATGGGGAAGCTTCCCTGCTTGGACAGAGCAGACATCTGACATCACTTATTAGTTGTAACTTTGGTACTGACCTCCTAGAGAGCCAAAGAACTGCTTCTTTTAGATTAGTTCAAATTTTTAAACTTTGTATACCAGTAGTTCACAGAATTTGGAAATTTATATAGAATTTTCACTGTGTCAAATCAGGCCCTTAAACACAATTACCATTTATAATCACCTTCATTTCAAAAAGGAAAGAATTTCAAATATAAAAAAATTGAAAGACATATTCTCAGAATTAAGGTCAGTTCCCCAAACCGAGTAAAGTCAGCATTATAAAAACCCATGTTTCCCCTCCTTGGTTATTTTTGTCTTGTTGTTTTATTTTGATTTGATTTTTCATTTTGCAAAAGAGCAATGACAGTTTTGTCAAGGGCTGGCATGGGCTTGAGGACCGGTGTCGAAGACCATGTGTGACTGAAACTTTTAAGTGACCTGACCACAATATTCTCACATAGTTTCAATGAAGTGTGATGACAGTCAGATATCACTTCTTACAGATAACCTAGGGGGAGCCAAAAGAGCCTCTCTAATTGGCCAGCATCAGAACAGATGGAGAAATAAACATTTGTCCCCTCCAGACTGTGGGGTCCCTTTCCATGGTTTCAGTTGTCCTCAGTCAACAGAGGTCTGAAACTATGAAATGGAAAACCTCAGAAATAAACAACTAATACATTTAAAATTCCATGTCTTTCTGACTAGGGTGATGAAATCTCCAGAAGTCATGTCCGGGACGTGACTCATCCCTTTGTTCAGCATCTTGGTGCTAATCACTTAGCATCCGCCCTTTACTCACTTAGTGGCCCTGATGATTATCAGATCCACTGTTGAGGTACCACAGTGCTTGTGTTCAAGCCACCCTTATTTTACTTTCTAATGCCGAAGGCAAGGCACACTGTGCTGCCTTTAAGTGAAAAGGTGGGTAAAGCACAATAAAATATTTTGACAGAAAGAAACAGAACCATTCAAATGACTTTACAGTTTGTTGTTATAGTTCTATTTTATTATTAGTTGTTGTTAATCTCTTGTTGTGCCAAATTTGTGAACTTAACTTCATCATAGGTTTCTATTTATGGGAAAAAACATAGTATATATAAGATTTGTTACTATCTCTGGTTTCAGGCACCTACTGGGAGTCTTGGAACATACCCTCTGTGGATAAGGGGGGGACTACATATTTATGAGGAGAAACTGGCTGAAAAACAAAATACAAGTGTTTTGTGAAAACAGTGATTGAACTGAGTTCTTTCAATCTTAAATGAGATGTAGAAAGAATGGAAGATCAGTTCATTTGTTTAATTAGAAATAACAATTCTCAGTGAGAAAGGGGCTAATTTTTTAAAATAAATAGTTCAATTTGTGATACACTCCAAGGTTAATGCTAAAACCAAATTAATTTTGAGAAGGCATGTGTTTCTAAGGACAGTTTATCTTCATAGTCAACTGTGTGTGAACTTATACATGAAATCTAAGAAACAAAACATACAAACTAAGCAAAACAAAACCCAGACCAATGACTACAGAGAACAGATTGGAGGTTGCGGAGAGTTGTGGGGAGAGTGGGGGATAGAAGAAATGGGCCGGAGGAGAGGATCAAGAGGTACAAACTTCCAATTATAAAACGAGTAAGACATGAAGAGATAATATACAGCCTGGAGAATACAACCAATAATACTGTGTTATGGTGATCATTTCACAATGCATATAAAGACTGAATCACTAACGTGCTCATGAAGCTAATTTAACAGCGCATACCAACTATATTTCAGTTGAAAAGTAAAAACTTTTAAAGAATGTGCGAGCTGTTTGCATCATGAGAGCTCTTCTTTCTGCCTTGTTCTGGGTGCTTGAAACAAGATTTTGTCGTCAGTCGCAGAACGCTAGTAGAAGAAGCAGAATCTGTGCGCTTTGTTGGCATGCACAGATCGTAACTGAGGGCCGAGAGCAGTGCACAGCTGTTCTTTCATTGCACCAGGAAAGCAAATGTTCCTGCCATGTTCCAAGCTGGTGTGCTCGGACCTCCCTACCTTGCTCCTTTCAGAATAATTTCCCCAGAGTTGGATCTCAGCCAAGTGCAGCCCTTACATATCGAGGAGGGCATAAATGCTATCTGGAGGCTTTCTTCTGAAGTTGTAAAAGGTTTCTGGGTACTTTACTGGGTGGTTCAAGTATGAAATTGTTCAGGTTTTCACATCAAAACAGTTGCCCTTACATTTTCCATCCCAAACACCTCCCTTTTGATTCAAAATCATGGGATAATTGGAAAAGCAGCTTCATAAGAGTCTGGCTTTTTAAAATAAAATGAAGTTGTTTAAGGCATGCAAATTGTGTTGTTTATTTTTACTTCTCTTTCTTGCATAGTAGTAGTTTTGCATCTTCTGTGCCCTGCTTGGCTGTTTGTGTGTGTGATCTCCGTAGTTTTGTTTCAGTTCCAAGATGTTCTTTTACTCCATTAAGAGCATTTTCCCCTCTTATTTATTGTACCAGAGATGACACGGGGAACCCTCATTATCTATGCACTTGGGCGAAACTACAGCAAAATAAAATGGATTTTTATGGATAAAATTTACATCATTGAAAACAGAACATTTTTTCTCTAAGCTAAATAGTACCATCTTTTTTTGACTGCTGCTCTGCAATTCTTATGAAAAACAAAATCAAAATGAATCAAAAGAAAAATTAATTCTGTCTCTTACAAAGTGGTAAATATATATATCCTAAGAACTGTAAATGATTTTTGTTAGCAATTTTTTAATCCTAGATGTAATTACATTAAGTAATTTGGTTCCAGAGGAGTTTGAATAATTAAAAAGCACCTGCTGATTCCAGTAGAGTAAAAAAGCATTTTAATAGTGTACAAATGCAGAAATTGAAAAAGAAAAGACTTAAGTAGAAGGTCATATTAAATAACCAATTTATTAATTTTCAAATTTAAAGGTTATCTTGCATTTTTACCAAAATATGCTACCCATTGGTTACAGATAGATGTTATTGGTGAGAAATCAGCTATATTGTTATTTTTAATATAACTTAATAATATTATAGGTACTTTCCATCCCTCTCTTGGTCTGGCTGTCGTATCCACGGGGGAACCGTGAATCCGGTTGACTCTCTGGGTTACCCACTGGACTGGGATGAGGGCTAGCATGGATAAAGGATATCCACAGGTAAGCTCAGGACAATTTACCTTTCATCTCTCCAATCCCCCCACCCCCTCCAAATTGTTTCAGAGTTGCTGAGATGCTATGCTAATTACTGAGTGCATTTTTTTCCATTTCCTGTTTCAGCTGGTCACCGTGACAGAGGTCTAAGAAAAATGGAACAAATGGCCAGTGTGTAGGCATGAGGACAGAGACGCTGGATTTAGCTCCTCATCATTACATAAGCATGGCTGAATTTGACACACTCTTTCCCTAGCAAACCGTTTTGTCTTTTAGCCTCAATAAATTATAACCTGCCTCCTGGGGAAACTGGCCCTGACCCTTCTCCATGCCTAACAACTGCTGAGAGCTTGGCTGAAATAAAGGCTCCGGCTGCTGCAGGAGTCAGCTTGCACAGCACAAGGAGGGTTAACATCTGTTCTCAGTGGTTGATGCCTAAGCGTGGGGACAGTTGTCCTGTCCATCATCCTGACCACTTTGGACCCGAAGATTATGCTTACCTTACTCGGTGAGGGAGCTGAGGCTCGAGGAGGCTGTGCTTGTGGCTCATTGTGCCAGGTAAGAGGATGAAAATGTGACAAAGCCCCTGAAAATTTGGCACCTGGCCACCCAGTGACTTTAATGAGACAGGCCCTCATTTCTCTTTGGGGGTCTGTAATGATGACAAGACCATATTTCTTAGTTTTTATGCACTGTTCAGCTCTCTCAATGAAAAGCATTCTGCATGAGGTTAGGGGTGGCTGGATGGCTAAAAGAGCTCTGTTAAAAACTCCAATGTCATGGGCATGTAAAGACAACACAGGGATAGAGTCGATAATAGTATAGTGACTGTGTATGGTGTCAGGTGGGAGTGGGAAATACCAGAGAGAACACTTTGTGAAGTGTATCATTAGCTAACCACTCTGCTACATACCTGAAACTAATAAAAAATCATATTGAGTGTAAACTGTAATTGAAAAATAAAAAGAGAGAGAGAGCATAGAATATTAGGAAGAATGACTAAGGCATCTTTAAAGAAATGAAAGAAAAAAAATGCTGTGTACCTCCAACTATGTTTTCTAAAGTTTGAGCTGTCCTGAAAGTAGGTATTATTTATTTTGGAAACTCAAGTAGCAGATTCAGACTAAGATCCCCTCCATTTATTTATTTGTAAATAATTCATAGTTTCATTTATTGTACTGTCTTTTCACAAAAAAAAAATTCTAATTTCTCTGGCTTTAGGGAAAAAGAAAGACTTGGCCACCTAGAACTGAAACCTTCAGTATCTAAACACCAGGAGGTGCTATAAGATAACATTAAAGGACATGTCCCCCCCTCTCCCACCCCTCCCCCCGACTTACAGGTTTGAAATTCTAGTTAATTCAAAGTTTATGACAAAACTGTTTTGCTGAGAGATCCTGTAAGTCCAGATTCTAAGGTATCCAGAATAGCAGGCCGTGCCTAGATCTAAAGGACTCTCAAAGGAGGGCAATGGCCTTGACCACACTTCAGGGACATAAGTGAAGGTGTGCAGAGACGGTTCTTACATGGCTGTAACCAGAAACTATTTATGAAAGATTAGTAGTTAAAGAATATTGATACTGTTTTTTATTTTATGCAACACAGTTTAAAATGCAATCCAAAAACCAGATGAGACTGTCAAGTGATGTTCTGGAGCCTGTGTATTACCTCTTTCTTGCATCTTTGCTCTTCCAACCATGTATCAAGTGGAGCTATGCAGACAACCTTTTCACGTACATAGTTAAAAAGAAATTTACTTGTATTTTTCTAGTAAACCAATAGCACATCTTTTGGGGGAAGGATTTAAAAAAATTATCAGCTTCATTGAGATGCAATTTACTTAAAATGAAACTATGATTTGAAATGTACAATTTGATGAACTTTGACAAATGTATATAATTATGTAACCATAACCAAAATCATAATATAGAACATTTACCCTCAAGAGTACCTTTATACTCCCTTTAAATTAATAGTACATCTCATCCTGGACCCTGGAAACCACTAATCAGTTTTCCATAATTATACTTTTGATTTTTCTAGAATTTTATACTAATCTTCAATGGTCAATTTTTTAAACTTCTTATAATACTTTTAAGATTCACTCATTTGAATATATCAGTAGTTTATTCCTTTTCACTACAGAGTAGAGTTTTATTATATGGCTCTATCTCAGTTTGACTTATATTCACAGCTTGAACATTTGGGTTCTTTCCAGTTTGGGGACATTATGAATAAAAGTACAATGAAGATTCTTGTTCTGGTCTTTATTATTTTATTTTATTTTGCATTCTTTTTTTAACTTATTTTTTTAAATTGTTGTTCTTGTACAGTTTTCTGTCTTTTACTCCCATCCTAGCCCACCATCCCAGCCCTCCCCACATCCCTCCCATTTCCACCCCACCCTGTTTTTGTCCATGTATCTTTATACTTGTTGCTCTAAACCCTTCCCCTTTTCCCCTGAAATTCCCTCCCATCTCCCCTCTGGTGACTGTCAGCCTGTTCTCAGATTCAGTGTCTTTGGTTATATTGTGCTTGTTTGTTTGTTTTGTTGATTAAGTTCCTGTTAAAGGTGAGATCATACAGTATTTGTCTTTCACTGCCTGACTTATTTCACTTAGCACAATGCTCTCCAGTTCCATCCATGCTGCTGCAAAGGGTAGGAGCTCCTTCTTTCTGTCTGCTGCATAGAATTCCATTGTGTAAATGTACCATAGTTTTTTGATCCATTCATTCACTGATGGGCACCTAGGTTGCTTCCACCACTTAGCTATTGTAAATTGTGCTGCTATGAACATTGGGGTGCCTAAGTTCTTTTGGATTGGTGTT
>PVKU01012226.1:0-37027 GCA_004027475.1 Anoura caudifer | reverse complement strand
TTTTTTTTTTTGTTTTGTTTTGTTTTATCTAGTCGCGGCTGTTACGTAGTGAGGGGTGGAGCCTCAGGTGTTCCCCAGGGCGGGACAGCCGGTCGCTGGGAAGTGACGCTGTATGTGGGGGTGGGGTCTGAGAGGAGATAATGGCGGTTGCTTTACTCTCTCTCAGATTCCAGTTCCTTTCACCGCTTCCCCTTTGCCTGGATTATTGGCACGTGAATGTGGGACCACCCGGTCAGCCAGCTGCCTTGTGCGGCCTCACTGGTTCTGCACAGTTGCTGCCCCGTGTCCGGGGTCTGCTAGCCACCGCCTGTGCACCTGGGGGCTGCCAGCCGCTGCTGTCTGCGTGCCCCTCCGCACCTCCGCTTTTTCCTGCCGCGACTCCTCCCCTCTTACCGGTCTGGATGAATCGTTGTTGGACTTCCAAACAGTTTGATTTTCTGAGATCTGGTTGTTTTCTTGTTTCTAAATCTTTGTTGTCCTTAATTTGGTTGTGAGAAGAGACACAGTGCGTCTGCCTATGCCTCCATCTTGGCCGGAAGCCCCTCTATTTTCTATAAAAATATGAATTACTGATATGGGGAAGATATTTTCAAAATAAGCTTCGTAAATTATAGATAAAATGAATTTCTCCTCAAGTACCTTCTCAATCTCTGACTTGACCAGGTGAGTCCTATAGGCCTTGTTTTGCATGTAGAATTTACAGGGTAGGACTCAGCTATGGGGAAGAAGCCATGTCAGTCAGTAATGCCCCCCTTCAGAAGCATAAAATGGAGTAAGAATAGCCTCTTCAACAAATGGCGTTAGGAGATCTGGACAGCTACATGCAGAAGAATGAAACTTGATCACCAACTTATACCACACACAACAATAAACTCGAGGTGGATAAAAGACGTAAATATAAGTTGCGACACCAATAAAGTCCTAGAGAAGAACATAGGCAGGAAAATCTCAGACATTCCTTGCAGCAATATTTCCACCAATATGTCCCCTAGAGCAAAGGATATAAAGGAAAGAATAAACAAATGGGACTTCATCAAAATAAAAAGCTTCTGCATGGTTAAAGAAAACATCAGGAAAATGAAAAGGGAACCAACTGTATGGGAAAATATATTTGTAAATGATACCTCAGATGAAGATTTGATCTCTAAAATATGTAAGAACCCACATGACTCCACACCAGGAAGACAAGCAACTCAATTAAAAAAAATGGGCAAAAGACCTGAACAGACACTTCTCCAAGGAGGACATACAGAGGACCCAGAGACATATGAAAGGATGCTCAGCATCACTAGCCACCAGAGAGATGCAAATTAAAACCACACTGAGATACCACATCATACCAGTCAGAATGGCCATCATAAACAAATCAACAAACAACAAGTGCTGGCAAGGTTGTGGAGAAAAGGGAACCCTAGTGCACTGTTGGTGGGATTGCAGACTGGTGCAGCCACTATGGAAAACAGTGTGGAATTTCCTCAGAAAATTAAAAATGGAACTGCCTTTTCACCTGGCAGTTCCACTGCTTAGGGATTATACCCTAAGAATACTGAAATGCCAATTCAAAAAAAAAACCTATGCACCCCAATGTTCATAGCAGCACAATTCACAATAGCCAGGGGCTGGAAGCAACCGAAGTGCCCACCAGTAAGTGAATGGATCAAAAAACTATGGTCCACTTACACAATGGAATACTATGCAGCAGAAGGAAAGAAAGAGCTCCTATCCTTCACAGCAGCATGGATGGATCTGGAAAGCATTATGTTAAGTGAAATAAGCCAGGCGGTGAAAGACAAATACCATACGATCTCACCTATAAGTGGAAACTAATGAACAAAACGAACAAATGAGCAAAAAAGAACCAGAGACATGGAAATAAAGAACAAACTGTCAGTAACCAGAGGAGCAGGAGGAGGGAGATAATGGAGGGAAAAAGGGGAAGGGTGGTCAAGGAACATGTATAAAGGAACCATGGACAAAGAGAGGTAAGATCGAGGGTGGGAGGTGGGGATGTTTGGAGCAGTTGGGAGTGGTTGGGGGAAAATGGAGACAACTATACTTGAACAACAATAAAAAAGTAAAAACAAAAATAAATAAAATAAATTTTTAAAAAAGAATTCCCCTCTTGGGGGCAGCCGAAGGGTGGAGGGTCATGAAACGTGGAGCCTACAAGATGCCCAGGCTGTCTCCACAGAGACTCCCCCAAAGAAAGGAAAGAAAAACACACCTTCAGTACTCACACCCATTCCTTCATGAAGACCTAACTACCCATTTCAGTTTCTGTCCCTGTTGCCCGCGTGTGATAGAAGAAAACCACACAGCTCTGCCCACGGGCAGTGCTGCACATTTATGAGCCCAGCCTCAGCAGGGCCCCGTGCTTGTCAGCACACCATGTCCCCTTACTTGGAACTGCTTCCCATTTTCCACAGCATATGCCAAACTTAACTCTGCCCTTCTCAACCCTGAGTAAACAATCACTCTTCTAACGACCTCAAGAAAATGAAGGGCATTCAGTAAGAACTTGCACAGCCTCTCCTCCAAGCTTTTCTTTAAAATGTCTCCCTCACCTCTGACTTCTCCCCTTCAACGTTCAAATGAATAAGGTCCTGTTTCTCGTTTTGTTTGACAGCATCCTCCCCTGGAGTACATTTCCAGGCCAGGAAACCCAAGGTCCTCCTCATCCAATTCTTTGTCATGTAATATGCCTTTCAGGATTAAAAAAAAATATCCCTGTTCATGCATGGTATGATTTTCTGGACTTTGAGGATATCTACGCTTATATGGTAGTTAACATGCATTAATCTATGAATAAATTAGCTCTTTTTGTCTGTCTAAGTGCAAAGCTTACCTTCTCTTTTTGTTGCTAGTATGACCTATGGTAGCCAGTATCCAAAGAGGGTCCCTCGTGAACCACACGTCTCAAAATACACGGTTTTGTGTAGTCTACGTCTTTTGAATCTGGGCTGGCCCTGTGATTCACTTTGCCCCACAAAGTACAATGAGAGTGACATTGTGCACATAGGCAGTCTACACATTGAAAGAAATTCCGAGTGGCTGAAATTGTAAAATGTATCTTTACTTACACAGTTTGAATTTCTTTTGGGACATTCCTTCCTAACCTTTGAAGGCCTAGCCCTGGGCTGCCATTCAAACATTGCCTATGATCTTGTAAGTTTAGTGGTTGTAGTTTGCCTGACATTTTTGTAGACCTCATTTATATTTAAACTACTTCAATATGAATATAGTAGTTAAGGCCTAAAACACAGAATGTCTTTTAAAATTAATGTGTTTTGATTGCTGTGAATGCCCTGTCTGGTACTAAGGCATCTCGTAGATGATATGAGACCATTTTTCCAGGGTTTCAGGCTGTTCTGTAAGTATATTATTTCTAGCAATGTTTTGCAAGCTTTTGAAAGTAGTAGTCTACAATGCATGCCAGGGGGAATTGCCAATTTGACAGATTGAAAAGAAAACTATAACAAACCGCCATATTTGTTAGCATTTTGAGGTAATAAAATCTTTGTGAAATTGCAAACACCATCGATTTCCTCAGTCCTCTATGTTTCCAAGTAGTAACATTACAAATCAGAACTCATAGGCCTGCAGAAATACTTGCGAAGAAGGTCTCGTGAGTCCCCAGTAAGGGCCCTACGCCTGCTCTAGTGGGCGCCCCCTCTTCTCTGCTGTCTTTCCCCAGGAATCTGACGGTGCTGCCATAACTTCCCGGAACAGATGTTTTCCCCTCAGCGGAGGCACCAAACCCTCCATATGCCAAACTGTTCAGTGTTCTGTTTCATTTCACATCCTGTTAGGTAAACATAGCTGTGCTCCTTGGACAAAATTTTTGTAAAGTTTTCCTAAAACAAACCTTCCAGATTTATTCACTGCTCCACTGCTTACCACAGGACTCACATATAAACTTACTGGACTCTCTGCGAGGACTCGTCTTCATGGACATGAAATGACAGGCACTGTTCTATTCTCAGGGCGACTCTCTATCCCCCAAACCTTAAGTTTTAGGATTAGATCACACCTTTTGAGCTTTGTCTCCCCTTCAGAAGAGGCCTTTTCTCTTCTGGTGGAGTATTCTAGCTGACCTGCTCCACCAACTCAGAAATATGCAGCCAGTCTGCATTGTAATCATGTACCAGCTTAGATTCAAAGTGGGTTTCCCATCATAAAGATGTATTAAAATTGCATGAGACTCTGAAGACCTGAAATGTAGGAATCATTCACTACATTCCGTTCATAGGGAATGCAAAGAAAACGGAAGTGGAAGAACAGAAGCTAGGTATATTCCAAACTCACTCACTAGTTGGGTAACTCAGGTAAGTTAGTGAACCTCCTTGGCCTCAGTTCCTAGATGATTTCAGTGATTTCAACCCATAATTCTGCCTCATGACCAAAGAGACATGGTTTTCCTTCTCTACATGCTGAGAACACCCATCCCAGAAAGGAATGCATACATGGATGAAGTCAAAGCAGGCTCCCTCCTCACTAATATAACACATGGTGTGATGATGCAGAGGAAACAGGTGGACAGCCTAGTCCTCAGAAGGTAGTGTGGAGTCTGTGAAACATGGAAGGTAGGCATGGAAAATGCAAGTGTAAGGCAAAAAACTTTGACTTTCTTTTCTAAAGCAAGATGCAGAAGAAAAAGGTGAGAAAGAGACGTGTAAGTGAGACAAAGATAACTGCTCCTGAACTCTCTAGTGGACTTAGATAAGACACTCTTTTAGGATTAAGATGAAGAAACACTATTCCCTTGGATGGCATGAACCGAAGGTGTTTTCTCAAGACTAAAGAGAAGCCCGGCTGTGTCCCTAAGGCTGGAAGGGCTCCATATAATAAAATAGCAACTAACAAATGGAGTGCCTTCATACCAGACACTGAGCTAAGCATTTTATGTATATTAATGCATCCATGACACATTACTATTATCATCCCATTTCAAAGATAAGAAAACTAAACCATAAGGAAGTTAAGCAAGTCACCCAAGACCCATAGCTTATAAGTTGCAGAAACAGGATTAGCATTTAGGCAATCAGGACAAGAGCACCTAAATCACGAGGCACCAGAGTTTCTCAAGCTTTGTACTAGTGACACTTTCGGCTGGATAGCTCTTTCTTGTGGGGGATTGACCCATGCATTGTAGGATGTTTAGCAGCATCCCTTACCTCTACCCACCAGATGCCAGTAACAATACCCTGCAGCTGAGACAATCAAAAATGTTTGCAGATATTGGCAAAATTCCCCCTTGTCAAGAACCATCATTTGGTACTAGAAGTCCCCACAGTCTGACTCTGTCACAGCTCTGACCACAGTTCCTGTCCCCAGATTCTTTGAGATTACAAAGGGGTTTGGTGTAGGCACTAAACAAATTAATATGTTATAAGGCTCTGGAGAGCTCCATGCACATAGCAAGCACTAATAATGTAAGTACTAGCTGTTATTGGTCCAGCCATCAGCCTGGCCAGCAGTGGGAGCTTTGTAAACAGTCAAAACTTGAGTATTGTCCAGGCAGAAAAGTAAATCATCAGGAAAAAATTAATTTCTCTCAGTGAGTTTTCATTAAAAAGTCATTCTGAGCATGTGATAACTATCCTGTTATTGCAATTAATGCTTTTGATTTGAGTCTTGGGTATCTCCTGCCTTGATGTAATCAGGCCACTGGGCTTCTTGAGAAGCACATCTGTGTCAAACAGGCAATGAGTGAGGAAGGGAAAGGGTAGGTCTGCACAGGAGCAAGAAAAGGAGACCACACTGATGCATGAAGGGGCAACACAGTAAAGGGAAGCATCATATTTTGTTGCTCTATTGCTCATAATGAGTCTACAAGTAGGTGGCCATCTTTAGTTGGTGACTGAACGGGAAATCATAAGTCAGGGATGCTGGAGTATTAACACACCTGTGTGAGGTAAGCACTGGGACTCATTCCAGAAACAACCACAAAGGGCTCTCAAGACAACAGTGACTCTGAGACACTAGGGCACCCCTGAGTCAGATTGTGAACTGCTAAGTCAAGTCCACCCTAATCCTTCACCACTAAGACTAAGACTTTCTGGATTCAATGACATTAGCTATTGGAAAGTGAGAAATGTTTAAAAATTCAGGGAACATGAGAACATAGGACATACGAAAGGATTTTGCCATGTTCATTAAGAGCATCGTGTCAGCTTGGCAGCATTTACAGACACAGAAAAGCCACAGAGTTGTAAAGAAGTCTGCTCACCACAATGAAACGACCACCTTTCTGTACGCCCATTTAACTTCCCAAAGTCTCAATTTCTTTATCTGAAACCACTGCCACATTATACAATACCTAGTTTTACCTTTTGCACACATAATATTTAATTTAGTTCTCTTTACTCTTTGAGAGATGGGTATTATTGCCCTTAATTGAGGCTCTGAGAGGTTAAGCTACTTACTCAAAATCCCATAAACTGTCCTGGGTACACCAGACTGCTTCCTTCTGCATCTGAAACAAGACAGAAATGAGAGACAGGGAAATTATTCTTCTGAAATGCAGTTCAAAGAGGACCATCTACATGGGGAGAAGAGCCAAAACTGTCTGCAGGGTTATTTTAGAACAGGACACGGTTCTCAATTCAGGGGAAAAAATGAATTTTTAAAAGCTGCGTAGCCTATCTTGAGGCACATTTTTTTGGATTTGCAAACATTTTTAAAATTTGCTTTTATGTGAAAAGCCAAGATTAAACTATGCACAGAGTACAGCATTGGTTCCCTGAGTTATGGAAGGGTCTGTACTTAGTCTTTGGGCCCCATAAATATTAATGAAGGCTCAGATAACAGATGATAACGGCTGTGGTTCTGGGCTGGTTCTCAGGCCTTATGTTTCCACCCAGGAGGGTTGGTGATAATTTCACATTCAAAGAAGTGAGCTTCACAGTACAATATACAAGTCTCAATAATGTATGTCTTCCTGCTACTGAGCAATGAACTCTGCAAACTCCTAGCTAAAAACACACGCACACACGCACACACACACACTGAAATCCATAAAAACTGAACTTGTTGAATATATGCAACTGTTTATTTTGTGTCTGAGTTTCTGAGTTTCATTTTTGCCACTGGGACCACATTTTTGCTTTAATCTGATTATTTTGTCGATGCCTAAAAAGCCTAGACTTAGTGGTTTCTGGGAAAAGCAGCTAGAGTCCCTAATTTTCCCTACCCTATCCCCAAAGTGTCCCGTACTTTTCTACCACCATGACTGCTTCACCCCTCCCCCATGCACACAGGACACTCTCAGTTCACCCGTCTTCTGTTTATTCACACGACTATGGACGTGTTTCTCTAGCAATGGGCATCTGTGACTGCATGGATCCTCATGGCAGGTCTGAACATATATGCTGCCTGCTGGTGGCCAGAGGCACCATTTTCAGACTGAGTGGGAATGAGTCGCCCCAGGGCTCTGTCTTGCATTCACATTACATTGTCCATAGGAATCATCCAGCTGTTTGGGAATGTAAACAGCAAAGCAAATCCAATACATCATATGCCTGCCTACAAACTATCCTGGTCACCATGCCCACACAGAGCAATTACCTTGAGGTCACAAAATTATACTGAAAGGCATGAAGACACTTTAAAAATGACTATTCACAATTTTACTTTTAACAGAAAATAATTAAAATCTAGGAACTATAAAAAGACAATTAATTTGACAAAATAATTATCTTATTATAGTGTACCTTTTCCTTCTAAAAGCATCTTTACATAGTATTTAGATATTTTTTTCTGTACCTTGGAAAGGCAGGAAATAAATATCTAGCTATCCTTTTTTTAAAAAAAATGATATATCCATACTACTTATCATTTTTGACTTTATAGAAGTCAATATAACACATCCATATTTCAAACATTCTTAATCTTCAAATCAACAAGTCTGCTTCTAGAAATTTACCCTTAAGATGTTATAAATGTGTGCAAATAAATGTGCTCAAAAGTGCTTTATAATAATGAAGAAAGAAATGTACAACTAATACTAAGAAGCCATTTGAGAGAATGGTGTAGACTTAGTTATGGGCATGGGAATTTGGGTATATTATGTTGCTAAATTAAAAAAAGAGGTTTTTGAAAGAACATATGTATTACTGTTTGTGTGTGTACATACATAGAAAAAATACCCAGAAATATATTTATCAAAGTATTCAAAGGGTTACCACTGCATGTTATGATTAAAAATTATTTTTATTTATTTCTTTATACCTCTTGCTATTGTACAAGCTGCTTCACAAGAGAATAAAAGTAAAACTACTTAAATTTGGGAGGAAACACACAACAATAAGAGACATGCAAATACTAATGCCAAATTGAAATATGTTCAAATCAACCATCAGCATCTATATATCACAGAATCTCAGGGGCCTCGTGTAGTGATTAAAGCCCCCTGTGCTTCCCCAGGCCCACCGACTTGGCAGGGATTAGGGGAATCACAACTGTAGAAGAGACTTGGAGCTTTTTCAATGGTGTCACTCCACACACAGCCTTGTCTCATTAGTGATTTAATATTTGCCACCTCCCCCCACCTTCCCCAATATTCCTGAGCAGGCTGCTGGGGACTGATGGTCTCTCTACTGTCAGAAAGATGAGCTGAGCTGTCAGGGGAGTGGAGGTGAAAATGAAGAGGGGTGCATTCCTCGAGGGAGACGAGATCTGGGAGAGCCTGCCACGCACCATAGGCCTACCACATCCCAGAAATGCCCTCACTCATTAGGACACAACCAAGTAAAACATTTACTGCAGCCATTTAACCTTCCATTGCAAAAAATGAAACAGGCACAAAAAGTAAATCCAACCTTTACTTTTTTGCTTTCTTTCTTTGGCTCTTTCTTTTTTATCTTTTCTCTCTGGCAAACTTCAAACATTTCTTATAACCTGCCATATGGACCAGGCCATCCCTGGAGAGAGATGCTAAGCCTTTCTGAGTGGCAGGTGGTCATATTAAAATATATAAAATCTCCCTTTTCCCCCTGCATCCTCATCCCAGAAATAGAGGGAGTCCGCTTTGCACATTCTTGGCCACAGGCGTGACCAGCATCCAGTTCCTGCCTCCCAACACTTCTGCAAGCATCTCCAATCTGATTGCTGCCTCATTTCTCATCTGTCTTGGGCTCAGACACTCCGCAAGGCATACAATGGGCCAGTTAAAGCTGCATGCCAAGGAGAGAAAGAGCATGTAGGTTTTATTAAAAGGACACAGGACTCTCCATGGAAAAGGAAGTGTTGTCATCCTGGTCAGGCCTGGATCCAGTCTGTGTCAGAGAACATGAAAGGATCCCTGGCTACAACCAGGAATCACCACATGCTCATATAACCTAGTCAGGTTCACTGCTATTTCTTGCCATTTTCTTTTTTGTGTATGAAGGTTGCCATCATTTCACACACATTTGGCATTGAGAAAGGTTGTTCCGTTTCTGCCTGTCTCGTAGGGATAAAGGAGCAAGGCTTTTATAATTGGGTTTTGATAACTTTGAAGTTACTTCCTCAAATCTCTCTCTACCCTCACTCCATCCTCTTTACGTGATTTTTTAAAAATATATAAATATTATGTTTTTCTCTGTGATGCACAAACATTCAAAGTCTGGACAAATAGCCAAGGGGCTGGGAGCTCCGCTCCATTTTTGAGTGCTGAAAATGGAATTAGGAAACTCAAACTGTGACTCAAAGCAGTGTGGAGGTGAACCATCACCAGATTAATGAGATGTGGGTGAAGAAACAACCCACTCAAAATGTCTCAGAAGTTGGGGACAGACCCTGCAGCCCCAAGTCTCTGGAATTCCACCACTCACGGATCCTGAGAAGGATCCACTCCCCTTCAGACCTAGAAGGGGACGGCCGGTGCCCAGAGAACATGGGGCTTGCAGTGCCATTGTTTATTGTTGCTGTTGCTCATGTGTTTTCAGCAACATGCTGCCAACAAGGTTATTTTATGACATGTTCATTTCCCCCTCTGTGTTATTGTCGTGACACTCAGTGGAGAAGGGGAAACAGTTGGATGCACAGTAACTACATATGCTGTTGGATTTTACAGACTGCCTCCCTCCTGCCAGAGGGGAATTGCTGTGACTTTCACCTTTCAGGTGTGCTACAATGTGTTTGAGAAATACAAAGGGGATAGAACAAACAGTGTTCACCATCCAGCTAATCGACTAAGGGAGCAATCGTCGTTGGCAATGACATTCACAAATATGAACCTGCAGTGCTGAGCGACACAGAAACAGTTAGATTACTTCCATTTCAGTTACAATCACAATAGGCACCAGGCCCAGGCGTTTGTATCTTAGTGGTGGCCGGGGACAGATTGCAAAGCAAGTCTAGATTCAATGATCAGACAGGAATGAAGTCCTCCTCCTGAAAATCAAAATAAAATAATTGCCAGTGGCAGCTTGCCCTAGGTTCTAAGACTTAGGAGGCAAATATTTTTTTGTAAAAGGAACCACGAGGGAGCAAATGAAAATAAACCACTCTAGTTCTAGGCTTTCTTCATGCCTGGACACTGGCTCTCTTTTATACAACACTCAGAAGAGTGGATGGTTCAAAAACAAAGCAAAACTGAACATGTTAAAGGGCCATATTTTTATCACCCCGTAAGTCAGTTCTCCCAAACAGGTGTCTAGGGTGCAATAAAGGCTGAGAATCTGCCTTGTAACATTTCTAGTATTTCCTCTCTACAGCTGAATCAAACTAGAAAGAACTCAAGTTACAAAAGAATTTTCTAAATTAATACTACACTGAAAAAGAGAAATCAATACTGAAAACTTTTTTTTTAAAAAAAATGAGCATGTATTTAGCTTTCATGCCAGCCTGAAAACAAGCAACCCTGAAGAGGTCTGCTCACTTGGATTTGATTTGACAGTTTGAAATCCACCTTCTCCTACCTCTGCCAAGTCAACCCCACCCGTCCCTTGTACTCCCGCTCTCGGGCCCTTTATAATTTCCTCCCTCCTTTACACCCAGATGCAACATGAAGTGTGAAAAACTGTTTAAGTACTCTTAACTTACTTGGAAAGGAAACTATCCGGCCATTTTTTATATTTTATGATATTAAAGTAATTCATCTGAATTTGTGCTAATGACAGTAAATCTCTCGTGCTGACAAGTTGTGGTCAATTATCCTTTCTACAGCCTTTTAAACCTGGAATACTAGGAAGTGCGTCAGTGTTGGAAACTTGTGGCTTGCTAATTCAAATGAAGCAGCCAACCAACTGGAGGAGCTCTTTCAATGGTTCAGCACCATGCTGCTCCCGCAAACAGCTCTCCTAGGGGCCTGCCAACGCTGGGGCCCTTCCTCTGGAATTTACGTGAGCTCCATGAATGGAGGAAATGGTTTAAATGAAGTGGTGTGTTATTTATCCCTGTAATGAGTAGTTTGGTGGTGACAATTAGGAAGGAAATTCTACAAGCCTGAACTCCAGTTACTTATTACTGCCACTGAAAGTCAATTAAAGTATCTAAGTAATTACAGGGATTGGGATCATCTGTCATCTGGCAAATCATGTGAGAGGGAAGAGGCACTAGGTTTGTTTTGAAGGTATGTGATCTTGTCTTTGTCGAGTTGGTTAATTTTCTGACAAGGGAGCGTGCGAGGGGGCTTGCACCAACACATCTGAAGATTTGTTCACCTGGGAGTGCAACAAAAATGTTTACTGGATTTCCATCCAACCTCAGCGGCTGTGCAAGGAGCAAGAGTCAGGCAGGAAGTGGGTGAGGAGGGGCCCACCCTGCCAGATCAGTCACCGAGGACATCTCTCTTCAGGTCAAGGGCAATGGTGCCTTGTTCCTCCTTGTGCTCCCACTATGCCACGTCCTGTTCCCTTGCCCACTTCAGAGTGCTCTCTCCCACTCTCCAGTACCTCCCTCAGTCACCTTGGTCACCTCCCTTTCTCACACATGTTCGCATCATGATTTAAACCACTTCTGTGATCTGTTTCATCCTGTTACTTAAGACGCATTATTTCCCTCTCTTCTGTCCAGTCAAACCTTCGTCACCCTTCAAGGCCCAGCCAGAGTCCTGACTCCTCCTTCATGTGGAATCCAACATGAGACGTCTCCTCTGTGACTCGCCTGTGGGGTTCCATGCTTATTGCGCAGTGGTTCTCAGATTGTGAACACCTAGCAGGGGCTGCATCTTAAATCTTTACTTCTTGCCCCACACCTGGGAACAGGTAACCTCCTGATCTTTGGTTTCTGTGGTTGCTGTAGTTTAGGCTCAGGTTTGGTGAAATGTCTTCCTCAGGCCTAGCTGACATTCCTTCATCTGTCCACTCCATCATTCATTCCTCAGCACATTTTGAATGGTTTCTTAGAGCAGGACACCAGACCTATGGCCTCTAAATTTGAATCCAGTGCTTACTCTTGTACCACTTGGCCTCAGTGGGAAACTGCATAGTTCACACCATGCTGCACAAATTAAGGAGTCTCTCAACGCTCATCATTCCTTCCTTGGCTAACACTTGCAGGAAAATGGTCATAAAAACACATAGAAAAGAAAATATGAGCTCTTTCCCCCAAGGTTCCAGTGGCTCTCCTCAGAGCCCTCTCCGTCCAAATGAGAAGACAAAGAGAGGAAAATATTTTCAAATGATCTCCAAATGACTTAAGTTTCACATAAGGTTCAAGTTTAGTTCAAGGGATGGGCAAAACTTGGGTCAGCCAGCTATGTTAGGGTCAGCCAGACATCGGGGTCAGCAGGCCATGTTTGGGTTGAAGCAAGAACACTCGCTGTTCTTCATATCCCAAGACAGATATTGGAATTTTAACTTTCCTTCTTTCAGCCTCTTTATATTTTGAGAGTTCATTTCATCTTAGAGTGAGACTTCCCTGAGGAGCTATTTTCTCATTCTCCCATTTCATGGCATGTCCTTTTGTAGCTCCTGTTCCTCACCTGTGGTGTTTAGATTTCATATTTCCACTTGCATTTGCCACCAACATATTGTTTGTGTAAAAATGAACCTGCTGCATTTGTCCAAGGAAGTTGATGAGGAAGAAACAAGAAGTCTGCCTAATGGGAAAATCCACAATACGTTTTCATCAAAGCTTCTCACTGTTTTCTGTGGGAGCCCAGCTGCAGCCCGGGCTGAGCCCACTTCCCCCCCAGACGCAGGTGAAGACAGGGCATGAGGGTGCTGTGGTAGCCCCTGAAGTCTGTATGAGGATGTGAAAGTCTGAGATTAGAAGGCTGAATCATACCCTCTCCAATGCCCATTGTTTCTCTTCCTCCATGAACTCTGTGACTCACAGGAGCTTTTTGAGGAGCAAACGCTATAGCCACAAGCATGAGTTCTATGACTTTTATGTTAGTCTGGGATTCTCTAGGAGCTCCAGTGTTTTTATTGGGGAAAGTCACATTTTGAAATAAAAGCAACAGAAGTAAGGTTTCCTGTTCTGATGCTTACAAGAATAGGATCCGAGAGAGCAGGTCAAAGTGGCCCTGCAAACCCTGAGGAACGGTTGTGGTGGACGGCGTTGCTCTCAGTGGGTGCTGGTGAGGCTGCGTGTGCCTTTGCACAGGTCATCCTCGGCCTCCATTAGGGGCTGTCCTCGACCTTGTGAAGATCTATAGTTACAGCCATTCACGCTCCAAATGAAGAGGACATAGAGACGTTAAATAAAATGTCTTACCAACGAGGCGATCCACATTTTGTGATTTTTTGCAATCCGTGTGGCCATTGTAGCCCTGATATTAATCTTTTTGTTAGAGCCTTACCATGAAAACAAACATTTTTGTTGCGTAACCATCTGCTCCATAAGTGGAGTGCTTTTAGCTGGCTATGTGAAAGGCCTGGGCATTGCTTTAAAGAACTTTCTGCTGGAAAGCCTCAGCTGAGACACCCTTTGGCTTGGATGCTGCCGCTAATCCTCATAGTCTCAGTGAGCACGCAGATTAATTATCCAAACGGTTCCATGGACATATTGAACTCATATACGGAAATGCCAATGGATTATGTATTCTTTATAGTGTCAGTTTTAATTTGCTCATCTTTTCTTAAGAAGGGGCAAGATGTACCTTTTGATGACATCATTGATAGTTGGAGTGGCTTCCTTAAAATTAGGCATGAGTGTCATAGTTGCATGCCTTTAAAGATATGCATTTCGTCTGACAAGACTGCCCGTGTCATTGTGATAAGTTGAAAAAGCAGCGGAGGTAACCTCTCCAGCATTCTTAATATCTCTGATACAGTCAAACCTCGGTTCTCGACCAAGTTGTTCATGCAAGATGCCTTGGCCGTCTAAGAAAACCTGAGGTCTCAGTTCTCCACCTGACAGCTCTTTTATGCTGATACCTGTATGATCAGTCACGTGTCTCTCAGGCAACACACAAAGATTTGGTTTTCAAACAAATTGCTTCTTGAATAGTTTTCTGGAACAAATTAAGTTTGAGAACCGAGATTCTGCTGTATTCTTAACAGCAGTGAATAAAGTTTAACCTGGGAAACTGAACAGCTAACTGGTGACAGTATCTCCCAAAGAAATGAAGATCTGATGGGTTTTTAGAGAAATGAGTTTAATTAAAACATTATTCTTTAATTCCACTGAGAAGTGAATTTGAATTTCAGAATGTGTCTAAAAACAACATTGTCCTCTTAAATGATATTCTCTAGACAATATTTTTTAAGATTTCACTAATTTGGACCAAGAAAAGTGAATTTGCTTATGGTTGGATTGTAGCAGTTAACTAAAATGACCTGTGTGGTGCTTTCTATTTTTATTAACATTGAATTTTTGTGGATGTATTTTAAGCCCTCATTCCTTCATGAAGAACTAATATATTAATGCCAATTTTTACATGTAAAAATTAAATGCCCAATTTCTTTATTTTCAGAAATAAAAACATGTCTTTGCAGCACAGTATTGGTACAGAGCAACCTACTAGCCAGATAAGAGTAGAATTTTTTTCAAAGTATTGTTGCAAATTTTTGTTTGTTTGGGGAAATTAATTTTAGAGGAGTTTTGAAAAGCCTCTGAAATGATGTGGAGTCAGGTCTGGTGGATGGAGTGGGTTATCTAACTTTGTAATAACATTTTTGGGGATCTATAACTTATGAAGAGACCAATTTTCCTTTTGGCTCAGAGATGACTCTACTGAAGAACAATTGTGAACTGTTTGGAGAAGAGGCAGTACTGGCGGAAGACACAGGGTGTACGGCCTCCTGCCTGACTGCCTTGAGGTGACTCTCACTTGAAGTTAATGATTATAAGATGTTTACTGACATTAGTTCAGGAACAGGATGGGAGAGGTCATTTTTTCAATAAATAAAACTTTTTGCAAACAATATCAGAGTGAAATTATTCTAGGATCACATCTTAGGGAACCTTAAGTACTTATTATTTTCTAGCACCCACGCACCCAACATTCCTCTCTATGCCTAAGAGATTAATTTCTCACCATGTTGGGTGATGTCAGCAAAGTCATTCTAGGGTTACTAAAAAACTTTAATGCAAGGGATATACGATATGGGAACCCTGGTATATACATGCCATGATTAATGAAGAAGTGTTTTCTGCAGGCATAAGTAACATCAGTAACTGAGCTATCCATTAAAAACAAGGAAAAAAAAAAGCCTGAAAACTTGGCAAAGTCTTTGACTTAAAAATGCAGATGTTAGTTACTTCGTTATGAGTACATTCATCTGTTAAGGTACATCAAAGGAAATTCTGTCTGAATCTATCTGTTTTATAATTTTATTGATGGTAAAATGGGTCTAAAATAAGCTGCATATATCTAATTGTACAACTTAATAACTTTTGTCACATGTAAAAATCCATGAAACTATCACCACAATTAGTGCAATGAATACACTCATCACCTTAAAGAGTTTCCTCATGCCCTTCCTAATGCCTCCTTCCCCAGACAACCGCTAATTTGCTTTCTATCACGATCCATTCTGACACTATCTGAGTTCATATGAACAGACTTATATAATATCTACTCTTTTTTGTTCTGCTTCTTTTACTCACTACAATTATTTTGAAATTCACCCATGTTGTGTATATCAACATTTTATTTCTTTTTATTACAGATGATTCTATTTATTCCAGATATTCCTATTCATTTAATTTCTTTTTTTTAAATAGTAGCCTTACGGCTCATTTAGCTGTACCTTAGTTCAGGCACCGGGGCTTACCCATGCTCTTGATGTGCAAAAGCCCAGTTCTTTCTGAGCAAGGACACCAGGAAATTGACAGCTCAGTGGATGTGGTACTCAAGCTCATCATCGGTCATCTTCATGTGGCCAACGGCCACTGCCAGACACATCACTTTCTTCATCTGGAACTTGATCATGGATTTCACTCCACCAACTCACCATGTTCTCACTATGAGTCCACAAAGACAGGGACTTTGCCAGCTTTATTCAGGCCTGGGCCCAGGATTCGTGGGATCTGCTTGATTGGAGATTCTGAAGCCAAAAAGACATACATCTTAGCCAGCTTCTTGACAAGCTTCTTCTTCTTGTTGAGTTTCTTCAGTACTTCAATATCCATGGTGGAAAGTAGGGGGTACCTACAACCTTGGCCTCATCACAGGGCCACTGGTCCCCTGAACACAGACAGAGAGCTTGGAGGGGGAGTGGATTTAAGCCTGACAGTGCCCGAGAGCGTGTGTCCTGATGGTCACAGTTCTTCTAGTGTCTTCAAAAGCTTCCTGCTCCTGTGCTGGCTCCTGAGCAGGACCTTCCACTGCCTTGTAGATGGTGTCACAAGAGACTTTGCTGCTCATGGTGCCATGTGCACCATGGTGTCATGGTGCAAAAAACGGAGAAGACACTCATTTAATTTCATTATACAGACCTACCAGAATTCCTTATTCATTCATCAGTTGATGGTCACTTGAGATGTTTCCAGTTTTTTATTTGTATTCATGAAGCTGCTATGAACATTTATGTACAAATGTTTTCTTTTCTCTCTTGGGATCTACATAGATAAGTTGTATTTAACTTTTTAAGAAACTGCCAGTTTTCTAAAGCAGTTGTTGCACCATTTTACATTCCCATCAGTGGTGTACGAGATTTCTGGTTTCTTCATCTCCTTCTCAACATCTGCTACAGTCAACTTTTTTCAATTTTAGCTGTTCTAATGGGTATAAAGTGTATTTCATTGTGGTTTAATTTGCATTTCCTTAATGGTTAATGATGTTGAGCATCTTTTCATGTTTTTATTTGGCATCCATATTTCTTTAGTGATGTGTATCCTCTAATCCTACCAATTTTTATCATTATACAAAGCCTGTCCACAACATAACGAGCCATACAAAATGAAAAATAAAGACATTTATTGAAGAGGAAACAAGATACAAGAAACACATAGGACAATGATGCCTCAGTCCTTTCAAAGTAGGCACCTTGGGACCACACTCAGTTCTCCCAGCATCTCTTCCACTGTTCAAAACACTGCAAAATCCTTTGTTGAAATTGCCATCAGCTGCCTCATAATATTTTCCTGAATCTCATGGGTGGTCTGAAACTGCTTCCCTTTCAAAAGTGACTTTAGTTTTGGGAAAAGCCAGTAGTCACAGGGATCCAAATCTGGGCTGTAGGGGGCTGAGTCACCTGGGTGATGTGATGTTTCACCAAAACACTCTGCACGAGATGAGATGTATGAGCGGGCATGTTGTCATGATCAAGTTGCCAATCACCAGTTGCCCATAGCTGCAGCTGTTTTCATTGTATTGCATCTCTCAACTGACAAAGAACATTGAGGTAGTGTTCCTTATTAATGGTTTTGGTTTGGAGGGGTGTACTCACGGCAGACAACACCTTCCCAATCAAAAACACAGGTCTTGATCTTGCTGCAACTTTGCTGCTCCTTCTTTGGATGTGGAGAACCAGGTCACTTCCTTCAGAATGACTAGGCCTTTGTTTCCAGATCATAGCCATAGCCCCAGAATTCCTCTTAAATCATAAGCTTCTTAAGGAAATCTGGTTCATTGGTAATGGTTGGAATCAAGTCATTAGCAACTGCAGCATGATGTTCCTTCTGGTAGCAAAAGCCACAGAACAAATATTGCTATGACACATTTCATGCCAAGATCCTGCGTCAAAATCTTGGACACAGTAGTTTTTGGAATCCCCAGATCAGCTTCTAGTTCTCACATTGTCAGTCACGATCTTTGTTAATTGCAGCCTGCACATGTTCAACATTCTCCAGGGTTCTGCTTGTTGCAGGTCTTCTAGAATATGGATGACTTTCGGCAGATTCTTGACCATCTTTTAAGTGTTTTATTTGCACTGCACTCATTGCATCATCCCTGAAATCTTCTGAATCATCGGAATAGTTTCCACAGAGGAATGTTCAAGCTTAATGCAAAATGGGATGCAAATTCCTTACTCTGCTTGCTCATTTCGAATGTGACAGCCACACAGTACACATGCTCACTCAGTGGCATCTACCACCCCCACTGACTAGTAAGTAAAGTCATCATTGCTCATGCATGTGCTTTCTAGTCCACTCCCCTTGGCTGTCAGGTTATGTAGGTATCTAACAAACTGTTCTCACTATGTTAACAATGGCTGGACTTTTTCTGGACTGGAGAGCAGACTTTTAAAAAGACAAATGACTCAAAAGAAAATGAGGAAAAGATATAAAGTTGCATTCACAGAGGAATAAAAATATTCAATTAGCATACTAAAATATGCCCAATCTCAATCTTAATTAGAAGAAATCAAATTAAAACAATAGCATCATACTTCTCAGCCACCAGATCAGCAGAAATTCAAAAGCTTAATCAGCCTGGTGAACTTGGCCTGTCACCTCTAGGAATTTAAGCCCAGATGTTATAAAGAGAAATATCACTTTTGCTAAGATAGTTCAAAACAATAACAAAAATTCCACAAGTGGACACATTGGGATAGTGTACAACAGGTGAAAGAACTGTCTGTTGTTCATTGAGCAAAGGCTTTTGGTCCCTCTGTTTGTTGATTTATAAATTCATTCACTGATTTCTAAAGAAGATACATAGGTTTTTATCCCCCATCTTTTCCCCTTAATTCTGGATCTTCATTCTCCTCAGTTCTTGTAAATTCTTCCACTGATTTCTCTAGAAGACAAAGCAAGCAAGCAAACCATATACCCCCTTTATGTCTCATTTCCCCAATCTCTAGTAACCTGTCCATTTTAATATGGACAGCATTTTATTAAGCATGAGTATATGGGTTCTCTAATAAGTAAATTGAGATGCCCTGCATTTTTAGCTTCATGTTTGAGATAATAACCCTGCCAGACACATGGCAAAAAAAGGTAAACTTTGGACCCTGGCCAGAGTGGCTCAGTTGGTTGGAATGTCCTCCTGTAGCCTAGAGGTTGTGGGTTTGGTTCCCAGTTGGGGCATGTGCCTGGGTTGTGGGTATGATCCCCAGTCTGGGCGAGTATGGGGACAGCAGGTCAATGCTTCTGTCTCACATCTATGTTTCTCTCTCTTTCCTTCTCCCTCAGGCTGTCTAATTCCCACTTGCTCTCTCTCCTGACTGTCTTAGGTTTCTCTAATCTTCCTCCCAACTCCTGTTTTCCCTGATCTCCATCTCTGGCATCAGTAGCTATGACCCAAGGACAATCCTCCTCCCTTCATCCTTTCCATTCTGTCATCCCCTCTTAGGTCTATTCTCCACTTCCTTGCCCCTTCAGACATGGATGGTGACAACTGTTCCCCTCTCTTCGGCAAGAGGTGTAGAGCATTGCAAAAGAGGCAATGTGGTACAGTAGTTTTAAGGCACATACTTCAGACTCTGGATTCAAATTTGGCTCTACCACTTACTATGCATCATTGGGCAAATGTTTTTACACTTTTGTGCTTCAGTTTTCTCATCTGAAAATGAGACTAAAAGAATAGCACTTACTTCATAGGATCGTGGCAAGGATTAAATTAGTTAATGCATACCAAAGGCTTAGAATGTTACCTGGCACACAGTGCTATGTTTTTGTTCTTCTCTCTCAAGTGCCTTCAGAACCCCCATTTTATGGTGACTCAATCAACAAATGCACAGTGAGTGCCTATAATCTGCCAGTCACTGGAACAAATTGCTCAGACTTTTGCAAAGTCCTTCCACCATTTTACATGACTTGAGACCTGGCCGACACCAGCATCAGGCCCCTTCAAACCCTCTCCAGTGGGACTTTCACCTCCTAAGTTAATGGTAACAATTAGCAGTATTTGTGGCTGCTTCCGGACCCTTGCCTTCCCTATCTCCAGCAAAACCCTTGTCTGAGGATGTTATTTCTAAATGGTGACCTCTTCCCTCCATTTTCACAGGGGCTACCAACTCCCAGATCAGTGTCTTCATTCATAGTGGAAGCCGTTGCCAAGACCTCAGGCTTTCCCCCTTTCCAGCATGTCCATGGCCTTAATGCATGTTTTTTATCCTCACCAAAGTATATATATTTTTGCATTGGATTTAGAAAAAGAGGAATGGGAGAGAGGAATAGTGATGCGAGAGAGAAACAAAATCAGTTGCCTGCCCTATACGCCCTGACTGGGCATCAAACCCGCAACCTTTTGGCTAAGGGACAACACAAAATCAACTGAACCACTCCAGCTAGGCTTAATGCACTTATGATGATGATCTTTCTGACACCCGACCTAACAGTTCTTTAACCTTTTTAAGAAAAATGACTTTCACTTCATTCCACTTTAAATGAAACTACACTCTAGACCATATCATAAGATCATTTGAAACTTCCACTTCTGCTTTCTAAAATTCTGAAAACTATTCCTCTGATTGTAGCCTGCTGCCCATCCAAACTGTGTCACTTAGGATTAGATCCTCTGCTTGTGACAGAAATGCTAAAATAACAATGGCTTAATCAAGATAGATGTTAATTTCTCTTGGCGTGTCAATGAAGTCTGAACATAGGTAACCCAGGAGCCCTAGGGTTAGATTTGGGGCAGATTTGGGGATTCCATGACTATCAGAGACCCAGTTTCCTTCCAGCTCACTACTCTGCCATTCTTACGGTAAAGAGTGTCATTTGCAAGGTCCATTGTTAAACCCAGACTTCCAGCCATCACATCCATCTTCCAGGCAATAGGAGAAAGAAAAGGAGAAAGAAGCAGCAAAGAGAATGTGCGACCTGTTACGTAAAGAAGGTTTATTGGAAACTGTGCATGATGCTTCTGCATCCCTCCTCTTCAATATTTTTGTGAACCTAAAACTGCTTTAAAAAATGAAGTTTAAAAAAAAAACAGTATAAAAAAACGAACAAAAGATACCCCCACTTTTACATATGTCTTACTTGTCAGAATTTAGCCATAGGGCATGGGAATTTGGAAAATGTAGCCTTTATTTCCATTAGCCACAACCCCCAGTTACAACAGGAGATTCTAGTACCAAGGATAAAGTGGAAAATGGATAATGGGGAGGTAAACAGCAGCCTTTACAACACGCTTTCACCCATGTCTCCTTCTGAACACTTTATCGATTCTAATTATACTAAATACTTCCCATTCTGCCATCGCCCATATCCCTGCTGGCTTCATTTTTTTCCCTACCCAGGCCTGTATGGTCAAAACCACTACAAGCAAAATCAAAATGCAAATAACAAATAGGGAACAAATACTTGTAATGCAAAATGTTAATCACTTTGTTCGCATTTTTATTCATCTAAATCTTGTACTAAGCTTTTTTGTGGAATATAAAGAGCCTCGGAAACACTAAGGAAAAGGTCACAGCCTAATAGAAAAATGGGCAAAGGCGATGGACAGGCCACACCAAATGCAATGCAAGTGGCACCTGAAAATAATGAAATGGTCCTCAGCCTCACTCACAGTAAGAGAAATACAAATTATAACCATCCTGAAAATCCATTTTTCATGTAGAGTTTAGTAAAAGTTAAAAATTAGGACAGCAACTTCGGTTGGCAAGGCTACGGAGAAACAAACACCACTGCGCATTGCTGACAAAAAGTGTAAATTGGCACAAAGCCTGTGGAGGCAGTTCAGCAATGTCTCTCAAATGGCCACGTGGAGACTCTGGGACTGCATGCTACAGGCATGTGTGATACGATATAGCTATAAAGTTTCTCATCGCAGCAAGGTTTGCAAAACCAAAAGTTTGAAATACTGTAAATGTCAATGAATAGGGAATGAGTTAAATGAGTTAGGGTGCACCTGCACAATGGAACACTATGGCCCTGTTAAAGGCACAAAGAAGTTCTCTCCACAATAATCTGAAAAAATTTCCGAAGTGTAATGTTAAATTATTTTAAATGTACCAAATAATGTGTAAAATATGCCACCTTTAGAGTGCGGGAAGTCTCATTTGCCTGCATGTGCATGGAAAGCCTCCGGAACAGTACACGCAGAACTAACAACAACGGTTGCCTAAGGATGGAGTGCTGGGTCAGAAGGAGATTTTTCAGTAGATATCTTTTTATACATCTTAATTTTTAAAACAGAAATAGTTTACCTATTCAAAAAAATTCAAGAAACCATTAATAAATTCAGTTTACCAACAACGATAATGGAAGAGGACAAAGATACCTACACCAAACAATCGTGAAGATCGGATGACATCCCAGCTCTACCTCATTCTTGGTGTGTGACTCCAGAGATGTCACTTACCCTCAGTAAGCTGTCGTTTCCACATCCGTAAAATGGGGTTTCATTTTTTCATCTCAAAAGTTGTTGTAGAAACTAAATAACATAATACATAGTACTGTGTCTGGGAGGCAATTAGTGACTATAATTCCCTTCCTACATTCCCCCAAAAAACTCTTTTAAAAAACTATGAAATATTATTTACTCTGTATTAGAAAATGATTTATCACTTAGTACAAGATATAATAAAAAAGCAAAATATGGTAAAGAATTCATAGACTGGTGAAATGTTGGTGCCAGGGAGGTTTTCAGGGTGCATTTCATTGACCTCTCTTTTCACTGAGGAAGGCGGACCCAGAGCGCTGACATGACCCACCCATTCACCAAGAGGAGGCCTAGAGATGGGCTAGAACCCAGCCCAACCCTTAACCCTTGCCTTCGTTCTTGCCAATCATTACTTAATTGAAGAGTGGGCTACAACTTTTCCAGAGTCAAAATCACCACGCACATTGAAAAAGAACTGTCTTAAAAGAGACACATAGTAATTTCCTCACACATTTGTTATTAATTACATCTTGTAGCCTAAAAGTGTCAGCACACAATCTTCCAGCCAATAAAATTGAATTCTTTATAGGTGGCTATTAAAATATTTGAAAATAAATGTTAGGAGTAGATTTATAATATTGTTGAGGTTTTTTTTAATTAAAAAGAGGAAAAATGTCTATATTTGGCTAAGTGAAAATTAAAATTTCAGACTGGCAACAAAAGACATAATAATAAGAATTTTTTTAAATGAGACAGTCTGATAGGCTATGTAACAGGGAATGGATGGATAATATAGAACAGGCTGTTATAAATCCCCAGGAAAAACATGAAGACCCTAGCAGAAACAAGCATGTCTTAGATAAAGGAACACACAGAACCATTAGGCAGAAGGAAGGAGTGTCAACCCACTCATATATAAAGAATCACATTTTAAAACAATGAGGTATACAATTACCTCAGAGATTACTGAAGGTTAAAAAGAGTAATAATGTCCCACACTTTGGAGCCAGTGTGGGAAAAGGAACCTTTTCATACATGCTATTGCCATGAGTCTAGTATTAACATAACTTTCCTGGAGGGCAATTTGGCAATTTCTATGAAATTTCTGTGAAAAATGCTATGAAATTGTTGACCCCAAAATGCCATTGCCATGAATTTATCTTATAAAAATACCCAAGTGCCTAAAGATATTTTTATGAAGATGTGCATTGCAGGCTGGGCTATGATACCAAAACGGGGAAACCAACAAAATGCCCATTCATTGATGAAGAGTCTAAAAATAAATAGAGGAATGATGTGTTCATATGACATGCTCTGCTGACTTAAAAGAGTGAGGTTGCTCTAAATGTACTACCTGGAAAAGTGCCAGTGACACAGTAAGTGAAAAAGCAATATATATAGAATGATCCTATTTTGTAGAAGTGGGGGAGGAGTCAATAGGTGTTTGAATGTATGTAATTTTACTTAGAATCCTTAGTCCAAAGTGACAGAACTGAGCAGAACTAGCATAAGGCAAATGGGATGGTTTGGCTCACGTCATGGGGAACCCATAAGTGGAGTTGGTCAAAGTGGTAGCCAGATTGGGGGCGCAGGCAATGTCCTCAGAGTGTCTCTCCACTAAGTCTGCCTCTCTGTGTGTCTTGTCCTCCTTGCTTTCATTCCAGACAGCCGCCTCCCTCATGTAGGCCCAAAGCAGAGCCACTGCTAAGCTGACTTTATGCCTTCTACTGAGATGACCTGCAAGTGCAAACTACAGAATTTCCTGCTTGCTTTGGCAGGAGCCCCAGGTAGGACTCTGAAAGAAGCTTCCTCCAAGCCAGTGATGTACCAAACCCCCTGGAAGCAGTGGCTAGGGCGGGGGTGGGGCTGGGGCTAGGGCTAGGACTCATCCTCAGAGGCTGGTGAGGCTCCTTATTTCAGCCCTGAGAGCAGTGGGGCCACAGACGTGGGGGGAGGGGGCTGGTAGTTCTCCAGATGAAGCAATTCTAGTAAACAACCTGTCTACTATGCCCTGGACATCTTTACTAACAATAACTTTAGGGAATGGGCTACTACTGTAATTGGAAAAGTGCAAAGGTTGGGACTGCAGAAAATGGGATTTAACACCCCCCCTACTCCACAGCAAATCAGGAGTCCTACCTCACCTTTGATCTTGTTTTATATAATGACTGAGTCTAAAATACAAATGAACAAGCAGAACAGAAACAGACTCAGATACAAAGAACATTTGGATGGCTGCTAGATGAGAGAATGGTTGGGGGTTTGGTGAAAAAGGTGAAGGGATTTAGAAGTACAAATTCATTGTTACAAAATAGTCACAGGGATGTAAAGTACAGCATAGGGGGATATAGTCAATAATATTCCAATAACTGTCGGAATATTATTGGAATATGTTGTCAGATGGGTGCGAGATTTATGGGGATGATCACTTAGTAAGTTATGTGATGTCTAATTACTGGGATGTACACCTGAAACTAATATAATAATGGATGTTAACTGTAACTGAAGAATAAAGGTTATTGAAAAATTTTTAAAAATAAAGCTGGGTTTTAAAAAATATTTTAAAAAATAAATTCATGGCAATAGCATTTCTGGGTCTGGGGGCTCAGGCAATGTCTTCAGAGGATGCCCCTTTCGAGATTTAAAAGCATGAAGAACATGCACACACTTTTCCATTATTTGGTCAAATTGTGGCCTAATTCTTCCTTGGCAACAAATTGGTTAATTTCCTCTGGAAAGCTACCAGGAGAGGAATTTTTATTGAAGAAGCTGATGCAACTTCTTTTTGTGAGCAGAGACTCAGCTTTGGCGACATAGGTGAAGGGAGAGCACAGGCCGGGGTAAGTGCTGAGGTGGCTCTGCTGAGCTTGTCCTGGAGTCCCCCTCGGGGTAGGAGGACTGGAGGGCAGGGCCAGCCCCCCAGGGCTTCTGGCAGCTTCTGAAAGGGATGTAAACAACCCCAGCATGGATTTTTCTCTCCAGGGAGCAGGCGGTGCTCTCTGTCACACTTGCAGCTGACTGCCTTCTTTTTCCTCTGCGTAGGCATGTCAAAGAGAAACAGGAATGCAAGACCTACCAACCAGTTCAACTCATTAGTTTGGATTCCATAAATCCAGCATTTGAAATCGTCAGATAGCAGCTATAATGAAGTTCTTGTATTTCTTACCTCTCAATAAAAGATTTATTTTGCAAATCACAGCATAAATAAGATTGCAGAGGAATGGGGAAAGCTACTTTTGAAGCACCCTTCACTATTGCAGAAGCATCCACGGACAGGTAAATCAAAAGATAAACCAATGACTAATTATAAATCACTGCTGTCTATTCAAAGAAGTATTTTTTTAAAATGCTCTTCTACTGGACACATTGTAGCTGGTTTCTAGTTATTTTATATATCCTCAAAAGTAATTAAATAAGGTATAATTCAGAATATTTTACTACTTCAGATTACTGGAGGGTTTTTATTATAGAGTGGATAAGACTGGTTTTCAAATGTGATATCTGGCATAGTTATAGTGGTTAAAACTTTTGAGTCAGACAGGTCTAGTTCAAGTTCAGGTTCTATCATTTCATGCCATCTTGGGCAATTTGCTTGCCCTTCTGAGGCTGTTTTCTCATCTGTGTAGTGGGATAATGGAAGTGCTGTGAGGATTCAGTGGGAAGCTTAGCACATAGTAATCCTTCCACAAATAATTAGCTTCTAATCTTCTTAGTTGCATATTGTGTTTTAAATGTACCTGACTCTCCTAGGTCCCTAGGACATTTTCTTTAAAAATTTTGGTCTAATGAGAACAGAGTAGGCCTGGTCCTAAATGCACTTCAGCCAAATGCTCAACTGAACACTCCTTAGTTCAGCACAACGCGTATCCGAGTATCCGAGTATCCGAGGAGCAAATAATACCTCTCACTCTGAATCAGTCACCTTCTCAGTTCACTGATTTTGCAGGATCTGTGAATTCTTAAGGAACCAACCTGCCCTATCTTTCCATTAACAAACAAACAAAACTTTTTTTTTTCACAGAGTTAGGTGTATTTTGATCTATTCAACTTTGGAGGAGTCCACCAGCGTAGATCATTGCATTTCAACAACATTCCAGTGTATGGCACACGCAGGCAGTGTTTACCCACAGCCAACACTGAGTGATGAGCTAGGAATTCGTGAGGCGGATCAAGCAACTCCGATGAAGTAGAATGAGTGCCAAGAAAGTAAAGTGACAAGTGACAAATTGAGAAAAAATATTTGGCACACATGTAACAAGCAAAGGCTACAAAGTACTAATATCAGAATGTAAAAATATAAAAGACTCTACACATCAATCAGAAATGTCAAACAATCCAGCAGGAAAATGTAGAGGGTATTTGCCAAGTCACAAAAGAAATTGAAAGGGTCAGGGACGTATGAAAAGAACACGAGCCTCATCAGGAATCAGGGCAATTCAAATAAAAGCAATAGTGGCTCGCCATTTTTTACTATAAAATTTGCAAAAGTTAAAAAGGCTGATAATTTCAAGAAATGGATATTCTCTTACATGAATTATATTTATTTTCTATTGCTGCAGTAGCAAATTGCCAAAAAGTTGCTTAAAGAGACAATAATTCATTATCTGACAGCTCTGTAGTTCAGAAGTCCAACATGGGTCTCACTTGGACAAGATCAAGGTGTGGGACTGGGCTGCAATCCTTTCTGGGGGTTCCCTGGAGGGAACCCATTTCCGTGCCTGTTCCAGCTTCTAGAGGACAGCAGCACACCTGGCACCCTTCATCCTTCGTTAAAGCCAGCAATGCTGCATCTCTTTGATCGCTCTTCCGTGGTCACATCTCCCTCTCTGACACAGCTAGGAGCGATGCTCTGATTTTAAGGACTCACATGATTAGATTTGGCCCAATCAAATAATCCAGGACAATTTCGCCATCTCAAGTTCTTAACCTTAATCACATTTACTAAGTCCCTTTTGCCAAGTAAGGTAACATATTCACAGAATTAGGACATGGGCATCTTGGGAGGAAGCATATTCTGCCTCACACTAATGGTGATAATATAGCCTGTTTAGAGGACAGGTTGACAGTATAGGCAGACCCACTGACACTGGAGTATCTATGCTACAGAAACACGTGCACATTTGCATAAAAGTGCATGTCCAAGGACATTCATTGCAGCATCATTTGTGAAAGCAAGGGATGAAAACAAATTCAATACCCTGAAGAAAGGTTATCTAGGTAAATTATGGGATGCCCATATAGTGTTACTAGGTAGCAGTTTAAAATACAGGGAGATCTCAAGTGCTGATAAAAAGATCTCCAGAACATATGGTCATATGGTTACATGAAAAAAAGAAGAAAGAAAGCATCTGGAGAGATTCCCACCAAACCTTTGAGAAGTAGAATGAAATTGAGAGTAGGGGATAGATGGGATTTTCACTTTTTCTTTTCTAGATAGATAGACAGACAGATAGATAGATAGATGATAGACACAGATATATGGATATCTGCATATCTCTGTACATCTGTAATGTTTGAATTTTCACAGGAGTATATTTACATAGTCACATATCTTTAAAATATTAACTTTCTTTAAAAACAAGTGCACTGAGCTCTATGTCAGGAGCACAGCTATGTGACTTGGGCTACTCTGTCTCTTAGTCTGTAAATTTAAGGGATGGACACGAGGACTCTAAATTCCAACTCTAGATTGTATGAATAGATGTATCAGAAAAAAAAATTTAACTCAATCTAGTACTATTTTGGTCATTTGTGAAAAGAAAATTAGTACTTCATTGATTTTTAATATCATGTCCTAAATTTTCTAGAATTGGTCATGAGTTTAAATATAATTTCTGATCCTATAAATATATTAGTGCTTGTCCAATTGTTAGACTCAGTTTGGATTTAGGAACATTATCTCCACAGGCATTCTACTACACTGCTGGGTGGCGATGTAAATTGGTACGTCCTTTCTGAAAAGCAAATCTCAACAGGCAAAAGCTTTAAAGCAATTTAATCTTTTGCTGTTTAACCTAGTAATCCCAAGCAGTTTAAAGCACTTTAACCTGGTAATCTCACACCTATAACTTTGTTCTAAGAAAAATGTTAAAAGCAATCTAAATGTTCAAAAAGTAGGGAAGTGATTCAATAAATTAAGCTGTATGTTCAGGGGACATTATTATACAGCCATTAGAAATATCTCAAATAAATGTTAATAACACATGAGAATTACAGTCAAATTTTGAGGGAAAAAAAACCTAGAGAGATATGTGTATATTTTCTGTCTACTATGTAAGTTTTATGCATATGAGCCTAAAATGAAGATTAGAAGGCAATGTACGAAAATGTTAATGATGCTTAATTCTAGGTTGTGATATTTACAATACTTTTAGGGACTTTTAATTTTTTAAACTTTATTTATTTAAAGATTTTATTTATTTATTTTTAGAGAGCAGGAAAGGAGGGAGAAAGAGAGGGAGAGAAACATTAATGTATGGTTGCTTCTTGTGTGCCCCCTACTGGGGAACTGGCCCACAACCCAGGCATATGCCTTGACTGGGAATCGAACTAGTAACCCTTCAATCCACTGACCCACACTAGCCAGGGCAGGCATTTTCAATTTAGAGTCACTTTTGTAATCATAAAACAAAGCTTTAAATGATCTCTATACTTAAAAATTTATAGTGACTTCTTCAAATGAAATATTTCACTGAGTTTATAGAGAAATCACTAATTCTCTTAACATTTGGAAAATCATCTTTCTTCTTCCTTCTTTCCTTGTTGCTTCCTTCTGCTTGCTTTGGGCTTACTCTTGGTTTTTCAGTTGGTTAAGATGGAAGGTTAGTTTTTTATTTGAGATTTTTTTTTATAATATAAGTCTTTATTTATTAAATTTCACATATAAGTGAGATCGCATGGTATTTATCTTTCTCTGACTGACTTACTTTGTTTAGCATAATAACCCTCAGGTCCATCCATGCTGTTGCAAAATGTTGGGGGGCTGGATGAAAGAAGGTAAAGGGGTTAAAATATATGTATATACATAACATATAAGAAATATAGATCTTTAGGGCTATAAATTTCCTTCTAAGCACTAATTTAGCTGCATCCAAAAGATTTTGATATGTATACTTTATCAGAGTACTTCCTACTTTCTCTTGTGATTTCTTCTTTGATCCATTGGTTATTTAGGAGTATGTATTTTTAAAAAATGTTTCCATATAATTGTGAATTTTCCAAATTTCCTTGTATTATAAATTTTTTAAATTTGTCCTGACTGGTGTGGCTCAGTGGGTTGGGCATTGTCCTGGGGATTGAAAGATCAGCAGTTCAATTCCCAGTTAGGGAAGCCACATGCCTGGGTTGCAGGCAAGGTCCCTGGTTGGGAGTGTGCGAGAGCCAATGCTTCCCCATATTGATGTTCCTCTCTCTCTCTCCTTCTCCCTCCCTTTCCCTCTCTCTAAAAATAAATAAATAAATAATCTTAAAAATTTTTCAATTTAATTCCATTGTAGTTGGAGAGCATGCTTTGTATGTTTTCAGTCCTCTTAATGTATTGAGACTTGTTTTGTGGATGACATTTAGTCTATCTGGGAGACTGCTCCCTGTGAACATGAGAAGAATATGTGTTTTGCTGCTGTTCATCGGAGTTTTCTACAGCTGTCTGGTTGGTCTAATGGGTTTATGGTGTTAGTCAAGTCTTCCATTTCCATATTGATATTCTATTCATTTTTGAAAATGGGATATTGCAGTTCCCAGTATGATAGCAGAATTGTTTATTTCTCCTTTCAATTTTGTCAGTTTCTGGGGTTCTGTTATCAGATGCATATATGTTTATAATTGCTATGCTGTCCTCATAGATTGACCACATATTGACCCCTTTATCATTACAAAATGATCTTTTTCTCTCTAGTAACAAATTTTGTCTTCTGGCCCATTTTTTTCTGATATTAGTATAGCCACTCCACCTCTCGATTGGTTATTCCTTGCATGGTCTATTTTTTCTATCCTTTTCTCTTTCAACCTGTTTGTATCCTTGAAAAAAAGTATCTTTTGTAGCCAACAAGGATTTGGAGCATTTTTTAAATCTATTCTGGCAATCTCTGGATTTTAATTGGAGTGTTTAATCCATTTACATTCAATGTACTTACTGACAAACTAGGATTTACAGCTACCATTTTGTATTTGCTTTTTATGTCTTATCTTTTTTATTCTTTGATTAATTTATTACTGCTTTGTGGTAAATAGCCATTTTCTTGTATACCACTATTTATTTTACTATGTTTGGGGAGTTATTTTCTTAGTGATTGTCCTGGAGATTACAATTAACACCTTAATTTGAAAATAATCTAGTTTGGAGTATTACCAATTTAATTATAATAGCATACAAAAAATTTGCTTCAATACAGCTCCATTTCAGCTATCACTCTTTCCTGTGGCAGACTAGCTTTTGAAGGCATGTTCACTGCCTCACTTCCACTGCTGAGCACTGGTTATATCTCACTGTAACTAATAAGCATGTCCTAAAGAATTTCTAATTTCTAGTTAGGAGTGAAATGAGGAGATCAAGTAACCAGCTTGGTCATTTAAGCAAGGAACCTGGAAGCTCCATTCTACTTAGGGGTTTTAGAAGGAGGCATCCCCATTCACACAGCCTTCCTGGCTTTCATTTGGTAGCTCATAGAGTGATTTTGTGTGAAACTGAAAAAAAAACCCACCCCCAAAACAGTAAAACTGTTTCCCATAGTGTTTTAAACAAGGTATAATGCATTTTCAGACACAAAAGGCTATGAGGAGATTTCCTGAAAAGCTTACATAAAGGTGGGAATTTCAACTTTTTTATGAGATTCTTTAAGCACTGACTTTAATGTGGCAGCAGCAGGCTTGCTCTTGCTAGTTATGAGCATGTTGTAACTCCCACAGTGAAGAGGGGTAAATGAACCTTCCAGGATCTGCAAATGGAAAAATATAGGTGCAGTTTGTGTGCCACAGAAACAATTATTCTTCAAGTTTCATCATCAGGAAGTAAGAAAGGCAGATCACCCACTGTATATACATTTATACACACAAATTTGTACAATACGTAACACAACATTTTGTACTGCAACGATATTTGGTCATAGACAGAAATACAGTGTATGGTTGACATACAATGCTTTCTGTATTGTCTTCTAAACCACATGTTTCGATTCAAAATAGCTTAGTGTTGGCTTTCGACATATCTGAACTTGAGTCATGGTGCTGCCACCTACTCCCAGTATGAATTGGTGCTTCATCTCTTAATCATTTAATCTCCCTGTGTTCCAGTTTCCTCAAATGAAAGACAGATTTAAATTTGGTGCCCACCTCAAAGAGTGATTGAGATAAGAAATCAATGGGATTAGCTATTGCTAATAATATAGATAATAAAAATAACAACAGCTACTGTTTTGCATACCCACTACATGCAAACCAATGTTCTAGAGCCTAAAGGCAAATGGCAGATGGAATTTATTGAACCCATTCTATTCAAATATGCTTCAAGATGAGTGTGAGAAATGAGGACTAATGACATCCAGAATGCTGATGCAGATCAAAGCAAATGCAGTGGAACTTTTAGGGAAATTGAGGGCAATAGGATTAATGTAGAAATGGAATTGGAATGCGTCTATTTACCAGTTTTCAACACACTAATGAAAAGAAAATAACTTCACTGTACTTCTACTTTTTTTAATTCCCTGAAGAAATTCTATTAGTATTGGTTGGAAGTCAAGGTCAATAATAGATTACCTTCATTTTTCTACAACAAAAGTTTATTTAAAAGTATACATAAAAATATTTGTAAAGTGAAATGTTTTAAATTGTTCTGAATGAGCTCTTATGCTTTCTAGTCATCACAAGCTGTTCATTTCATTCCCTACTTAAAATAATTTGCCATTTTTTTCCTCTGCCAACTCAAATCCTGTCCAATCTTTCAAGTTCACCACTAACACCACTTCTCTAACCTTTCTCTAAGGTCATCCCAGTCCTCAGCTTTGTACACTCCTGTGAATTACTATAGGATCTGCATTTAATTATAAAGAAATCCAACAAGCAACTGTTGGCCAATTATAATGAACCAGGCACTGGAATTGGTGCTGGAGACACAGAAATGAACAAGACAGTCCTTAACTTCCTCTTAGAGGGTGTAGAGTCCAGTGACTGGAGACAGACATACTAAAAAGTCATTATTTCAAGAACTATTTTTATAAAATGAAGGGTACATTTGTAGAGAAATACTCCTTCAGAAAGAAAACCAATCACCCATTCATTTATCTTTTTGATAAATCTGGGTTTTCATCTATAGCATATTGCTCAGCCAAGCTTTTAATTTTTTTTTTCCAGAAGTGGGAGAGTGGTCATTTAAAAGTAGTTTTTGATTTTCTGTCTCTATAACTGGAGGAAAAATTCAACTTTATAGGAAGGCTTGTCTTTTCATTATGAGAAAACATTAGAACATGCATTTGATTATGCAAAGGTCAAGCCAAAATACTACTCTGGAATAGGGACACTCAGGGCAGTAAGTCACCCAACTATTTTGCATAAGATGTAAATATTTGACTTTACCATGAAAAGAGCTATATCTTGTAAAATTAGCTTTTGCCACAATAATGGTGCATAACAAACAACCTCAAAATGCAGTGACTGAAAAAAATTATTATAGTGTCACAGATCTGGGAGTCAGCTGGGCTGGTTTTGCTTCATATTGCAATCTTCAGACCCAGGTCTTCTCAATATGGCTTTCATCTCCTTGGTCCCATAGAACTATGCAGGACACATTCTTCTCGGTGATGGCACAGGCACATCAAGGGGGGAGTCCAACCACATAAGCATGTTTCAAGCTGATTTTTGCATCACAGCTGCTAACATGTTACTAACCAAAGCAAGAACACACGTCTGAGCCTTGGACAGTGTGGCTTGGTTGGCTGGAGTATCATCCATAACCAAAAGGTTGTGGGTTCAATTCCTGGTAAGGGTACATACCCAGGTTGCAGGTGGATCCTGATCCTTGGTCTTGGCACATAGGATCCCTAGTCCAGGTGTATAAGATCCAGTCCAGGTAAGCATGGGAGGCAACCAATGGATGCTTCTCTCTCACATTGATGTTTCTCTCTCTCCCTTCCTCTCTCTCTCTAAAAGCAATGAAAAAATATCCTTGGGTGAGGATAAAAAATAAAACATATGGCCCAGCCAAAAGTTAAGAGGCAGGGAAGTATATTCTATCTTTAATAGGAGAGAAAGCAAAATTATAAGGCAAAGAATGTGTAGGAAATGATGAAGAGTTGGGTCCAATAATTCACTCTACCAGACACCTCCATAAAGATATTGATTGAAATGCATTAGAAACTTGAGAAAAAGACTTAGGGTTTGGAGTCCCTCTTGGTGAATCATAGAAAGGAGCAATCTGAGAGATGTAGAAAAGATGCGCCTACAGTAGAATATAAATAAGCTTCACAGTGGTGGAACAGGTAGAAACTAATGAAGCGCTGGCTGAGGCCATTTCAAGTTCCTTGGTAGTATTTGTTAAATGTTCCTGCTTGGGGTTAGCTGGGTTTGGGGAACTTAAGACAAGCCCATAAGCAAAACAAAGTCAGGAACATTGGATAGACAAGCTATTTTTTGGAATGATTTTAGTATTCATCTACAATAAGATGCCTGGCCAAGCAGCAATGAGAGTGCATAAAAGGAAACATGAGTTTTTCTTCCAGGGGGGTTAAAAATATTCAGGATGGACGACACTATAGAACACAAGACTTTGTGCTAATAGGGTACATAGAGTCTTCTTTTTGAGATAATCACAGTTGAGTAATAACTATGATACAGGATATAATTAGGGTTTGCTTAATTCAAGCAGCTTCACCAGTGATTTTATTAATTAGGACTCATCTGTTTTCATTTAGACCAAGTTTTAGTAACCCTCTGGGCCCAAACTCCTCTATTTGGATACAAGAGTAACATTTCCCTGTAGGCTTAAGTCACACATCTTATGATCACTTGTATCTCTTATCATTTACTCATTTTCTAAATATGAAACCCAAGCTATACACAAGATAAACATCTATGCAAGCTAAAATTTCTAATTGCAAATTATCAGTCTAAATAAAGTAAGAAGATTATGAGATAAAAGATACAAAGTCTTTAAATGTTTCAAAGCTACAGAGGCACAGTTCAATGAAAACTTGACCTACAAAAGTCTAAAACAAACCTGATCATAGTAACAAATCCCTTAGTGTTTTTAAATGGACCATGACAATCAGTAAGTAGCTGGCTCAGCATTCAGAATATTAAGTAAATAAGTCATGTACGTATCATCTAAACGTCGGAACCCATCATAGGACTCCAAATAGAGAATATACCACAGAACCCCAAGACAAATATAGACATTTACTTACATATATATTTAAAAAGCTAATGATGAGGTACACAAAAGGTCCATCAGCCTTTAGTTGATTGAGGGAGGAGACATACAAATTACCAAGCAAACATATAAAGTAAAAAATGCATTTTAGAAAAACCTAATTACTAGTAAGAAATTAAGGCAGGATGCTATGATGAGCATGATGGGGAGAGCTATTTTCTGCTGGGTTATAAGGGAAGGCCTCTCTGAAGAGGCACCCTTTGAACTGTGACTAATTGGAGCTAATTGTGCAAAGATGATCTGGGACAAGAGCACCTCAAGCAGAGGGAATAGCAACTGCAAAAGCTTTTAAGTAGGCATGACTGCAAGGAGAATTATTATCTTCTGACATCTCTTACTTTTACTTTTTGCTTAGTTTAATAAAATTAGTTTTTATTGAGTCATAATAATGGAGAGAATCAATGACTCTTTTAGCCTAAGACTCATTATATTTCTTATTATTTTTAGATTTGCAGTCAATTTTGTAGACACTAGAAAATGCCAGGCTATGTCTGACATTTTGGAAATTTAACACTTTTTTTTTTAAAGAATGAAACAGTAGCATGAAGTGTCAACTCTGAAAAAAAATGAAGATGCTGTCAAACTATCCCGTCTGGTTTACCCTCTTTCTTCACAGGTTCTTACCTCACCCTTGGGCTGCACAAAATCACCTCTTCACCCAGAAAAACCAGCCCCAGCAGCAACTTTCCCTCCTTTGCTTTTCTTTCTCTAAACTTGCTGTTCAGAGCATCCTCCTGATGACTCCTCAGGACTGGGAAGAAGCAGGTAGTAGAAGAGGAAGGTTAAAAAAAAGCCTTGGGAAATGTTAACTTATCTCAGTGGTAATGAAATTACAAGAGTTGGCATGCGTGCTGCCTGTCACCACCAGAACCAATAAGTAGAGGCAAGGGTTGAATCTTTATGGGCACTTTATTCAGATGCCAGTGATCTGAGAAGGTGATGGGTTATGCACCCTCAGAAACCATCTTAACATCTCATCTCAAGCTGACCTTTTTATAAGGAGGAGGAAGGGAGGTAAGGGGTTTGGAAAAAAGGTTAATTAGATAAAAATCACTGCAGGTGATTTTCCTAGCACTTCTTTAACTGTTTGTTTGTTTGTTTGTTTGTTTGTTTAAATTGTTGTTCTTGTACAGTTTTCTGTTTTCTACTCCTATCCCAGCCCACCCCACCACCCCAGCCCTCTCCACCTCCCTCCCATTTCCACCCCCACTAGCTTTTGTCCATATGTCTTTTATACTTGATGCTCTAAACCCTTCCCCTTTTCCCTTGAAATTCCTACCCCTCTCCTCTCTTGTTCTCAATTTCAGTGTCTTTGGTTATATTATGCTTGTTTGTTTGTTCTGTTGATTAGGTTCCTGTTAAAGGTGAGATCATATGGTATTTGTCTTTCACCTCCTGGCTTATTTTGCTGTTGATTAACAATTCTGCAGTCACTGTTGTTCCCTCTCTGGAACACAATGGCTCATATACCATCTCTATTGCTTGCAGACCCCCTGGGGCACAGAGGTTGATTTGCTTATGGACCTCCTGGAGTCATGCATTCCACTTCTTGGAACAACAGTGTGGCAGACCCTTCTGGATGACTTGGGCCCAGCTCCCACTCGGAGATGCACAGGACCCACACCCACAGATAGTTTCTCTCGTGGGTAATCAGATTTGCAATATACTTAGGCTGCTTTGAATCTTTCTTTTTGCTGAAAACTCGCTCACCCTGCAAGTGCTAAACCTTGCAGAGACCAGTGTAACCGGCTTGACCACTTTTGCCTTTTCATTTGCTAATATCCTTCTTCTGTGATGTGATGAGGGGCATTGGCTCCTTTGTTGTAACCAGGGCATAGTGAGTGAGGACCATCTTGTAATGTGAGGAGAAATAAAATAAAGGCCTGTCATGGCAGAGGTGGCTGCTTTTGCTCCCCTTGAGAGAAAAGCCATGATGTCCTTTTTCCTCCACCAGACTCAGTAGTCCGTGTGTATGTTTTATTTCATCCATAATGACGCGGACACTGCTAGCCGGT
>PVKU01012225.1:0-37022 GCA_004027475.1 Anoura caudifer | reverse complement strand
TGTTGGTATCCCAGTCTTATGGTCAGCAAATCCAGAAACAGCTGCACTTTGCTGAGACTGTTCACGTACATGACTCTCTGGCAACTCTTGCTGGTAGAAAAGACTGGGCTTCTCGCTATGGGAGTAAGAAGTAGAGGACACTGTTGGTATCCCTGTTTTCTGCTCAGCGGGTGCAGGAGCAGCTGAAACTTTCAGAGCCTGTTCAGGTAGATGACTTCCTGGCAATGTCTGTTGCTGGAAAATAAGGGGTGTCTCTCCATGTGAGAAAGAAGTAGAGGTTCCTGTTGGTATCCCAGTCTTCTGGTCAGCAAATCCAGAAACAGCTACACTTTGCTGAGACTGTTCATGTACATGACTCTCTGGCAACTCTTGCTGGTAGAAAGGACTGGGATTCTCTCTATGTGAGTAAGAAGTAGAGGACACCGTTGGTATCCCTGTTTTCTGCTCAGTGGATGCAGGAGCAGCTGAAACTTTCAGAGCCTGTTCAGTTAGATGACTTCCTGGCAATGTCTGTCGAAAGAAAATAGGGTGCTTCTCTGCATGTGAATATAAAGTAGACAATACTGTTGGTATCATAGTCACTTTATCAGGTGGTCCAGCAGTGGCTGAAACTTTCGGAGCCTGTTCAGTTAGATGACTGTCTGGCAGCTGTTGCTGAGAGAAAACAATCTGTTGCCTCTTTCTGTGTGAAAAGGAACTAGAAGGTACTGTTGTTTTCTCACTCTTCTGGTCAGCAGGACCAAGAAGAGCTGAAAATTCTGGAGCCTCTTCAGCTTGATCACTACCTGGTGATGCCTGTTGGTAGAAGATACTGTGCCTCTCTCCAAGTAAGTAGGAACTTGGAGGGACTGTAGATAGGCTGGTCCTCTGGTCAGCAGGTCCAGGAACAGCTGAAACTGTTACAGCCCCTTTAGTTAGGTTGTCTCTCAAGGGTTGTGGGTAGAAAATACTGGGCTTCTCTCTTAATGAACCGGAACTAGAGGGTAGTGTTGATATCCCAGTCTTCTGGTCAGCTAGCTCAGGAACAGCTAAAACTTTTAGTGCCTCTTCAGTTACATGGCCATCTGCCAATATCTGTTTGTTAAGACTGTCAGTATGTAGATGAAGAGTACTCTCCACAGAAGATCTTACAACCAACTGAGGAAAGTCCTCAGGAGTCAGGGGTAAATAAGATCCAATATCTGAATCTCCAGAAGTGGTAGTGATGCCTGCCTTCAAGTTGGATTGAGTAATTTCACTTATGCTTCCTTCAGAAATACCTCCTAAAAAAAATGAAATTACTTAATACTGATGATAGTACATATTTTTTGAATTAAAAAATACTTCTTATAGTCACTAAAAGAAAGGAAGCATTCCCTCCTTGGGACTCTACACTGTAGAAAGGAATCCTACAGAAATAGTCATCAAAGAACACAAATATTTACACTCAAAAGATATTTATTACAAAGTCTTTTAAAGCAGCAACCTAATGTATAAATAATTTAAATATTCAACTACAGAACAAAAGATTAAAAACAGCAGTATAGGCCCTGGCCAGGTAGCTAATTTGGTTACTGCATCATCCAGATAAAACAAGGTTGTGGTTTAATCTCGTCAGGGCACATACAAGACTCTTCCTCTCTCTCAAATCAGTAAATAAAAAAATTAATATTATGCAAATCTTTGGGTGATTTTTAAAGAATTTTCAACACAGTATGAAAATGCAGTCTACTTTGGGATTTGATCTTACACTGCTTATAAGCTAACAAAGTGCCCTGTTATTGTGTCACATATGCTGGAGTAAGATATGAGTTTGCTGAGTCAGCTGTCTGGGCCAGACCCTAAATGTCTGGGCAGAGTCAGGGGATGTCAGTGACTGAGTTGTGTGGCTTTGGGACAGAGGCCATTCCTCCAACATTTCTATGAATGACACCAATGCCTTCCCCTCACAGGAGATTTGCTAGACCTACCCTCTGGTCTCCCAGTGGCCCCATCCTAGGGAATGCCTCCTCCTCAGGAAGTCTGGGCAGAATTCGAGATTGACTTTAATTGTCTGGCTCTGGAGCAGGGTCACTCCCCACTCATTCTCCCAAGACTGACTAGTGCCTCCTTCATGGAAGATCCTCTAGTCCCACCCTCCTGAATCCTGGTAGCCCTGTTTTGCTAAGCTCTGGCTCCTGGAAAAATCTGGGACAGACTAAGTCATGTTGCTCTAGCACAGGGGACATTTTTCCCTTGCCCATCACACTGGTACAGAACCTTCTATTTACATGGCCAAATCTTGGTCTGTTTGGGCCTGATAAACTCTGCCGGACTCACCCTGATGATTCCCTAAGACCTCAACTCACCAAATAGGTCTATAGGCACTGGGATTGAGGCTAGACTTGGTATACCCTGGCACTTCTACTGAGTGGCCTCAGACTCATTACTAGCACTAAGTTTGAGATGGTATCAGTCTGGTGAACACCACTCACCCCTACCTGGCGACTCACTGAGAACCAACCTCAAGCTACTTGAGTACCACCAGAGGCTCTTTCAGTGACTGAGCCAAAAAGGCAGCCAACAGGCAAAGGAATGGCAAGGCAGATCATGGAGTACCTTGGGCCCTTTGCTGACCTGTCCCCAGGTGTGGTACTGGTGGAAGGCTGGCCTTGGTGCAGTTTGCCCTTCCTATGCACACACTAAGGCCCAGCAGACGCAGCCACAACTGTGGATAGCTTTGTAGCTTGAAACAGGTTGATCAGGGTCAGTGACACCCAGTATCTAAGAATGACCTAAACCAGAGTCCCTCTCAAGAGGCCTGGAAGAGACACATCCAGTGGCCAGCTTCAGAAAACATCAGAGCAGAATCCAATTAGCTTAACAAGCAGCATATCCAAAAAGAGATCTCGGCAAGTACTGGGCCCTGCTGAGGCGAATTCTACTTCAAGTAGTCAGCACCTGTGCAGTAGTTCCTACACTGTGGTCTGGGTCAATCCTCACAGCCAGTCACTGTGAGGGATGACTTCATGCATGAGCAGGCCAAATGCAATTAAGACTCAATTACAACAGGACGGCTCGCATAACCCACACAAGAGACATTCTTAGAGCATTCAACTCAGGTGGTCAAGCAGACTGTATTACTGGGTCTCATAAGACACCTACTACATATAGCCACTCTACCAAGACTGGGAGACATAAAAGCCTACCTAGTACCTAGAAATAAACACCAAGAAGAGGATGTCATAAAAAGGAAAAAATGAAACATGCCCCAAATGAAAGAAGAGGAGAAATCTCCAGAAAAAGAGGTAAATGAAATAAAAGCAAGCAATTGGGAATTGCTAACTGATGTTCAAATAAATGGTTATAGGGATGCTCAAAGAATGTAGTAAGAACTTCAAGGAATAGTGAGACCTTCAACAGCCTGAAAAAGGACCCAGAAACCATAAAAACAAAACAAAACTCAGTCAGAAAAGAATACACTAAAAGGAGTCAACAGTAGGCTGGATTAGCGGTGCAGCAAACCAGTGATTGGGAGAACAAGCAGCAAACAACAAATCAGAGCAGCAAAGAAATAGAAATAAATAGAAATAGAAATAAATAGAAGCAGAAACAGAAATACAAACAAAATGAGCATAGTTTAAGGGACCTTGGAGACAACATGAAGTATATAACAACGTCTGCATTACAGGAGTACCAGAAGACAGAGAGCAAAGGACTGAAACCCTAGTTGAAAAAATAATGGCTCAAAACTTGCCTAACCTGGTGAAGGAATAAGACACAGAAGTCCACTAAGCACAGAGAATCCCAAACAACATGAATCCAAACAAACACACGCCAAGACACATCATACTTACAATAGCAAAGGTTAAAGACAAAGAGAGAATCTTAAAAGCACTAAGAGAAAGACAGTTACTTACCTACAAGGGAGCTCCCATAAGACTATCAGCTGTTTTCTCAACAGATACATTTCATGTCAGAAGATACTGATGAAAAACAAAGACCTACAACCAAGACTATTTACCCAGCAAGACTATCATTTAAAATTGAGGGAAAAACACAGAGCTTCCTAGACAAGAAAAAGCTAAAGGAGTGCATTACCACCAAACCAGTACTACAAGAAATGCTAAAGGGTCTTCTATAAGAAAAACAACAACAAAGAAACACTACTATAAAAATAAAATGGCAATAAATATGGACATAACATTAACCACTTTAAATGTGCCCTATGCACATTTAAAGTGGTTAATGTTATGTCCATATTTATTGTTTGCTGTGTAAAATGTGCTCCTGTGTATAATGCACACTCATGTTTTTGTGTGGATTATACACAGGATTATTATACCATTATACTTGTGGTATGTAATCATTATACCCATGTATAATGCACATCCTTATTTTTCCCTCAGAAATTTGGGCAAAAAAGTGTGCTTTATACACAGCAAAATTTGGTAATGGCTTGAATGCTCCAACCAAACATGTAGGGTTGCTGAACGGATAAGAAAACAAGACCCATATATATGTTGTCTACAAGAGACCCACCTCAGAATGAAAGATACACACAGACTAAAAGTAAAGGAATGAAAAGATATTTCATGCAAATGGAAATGAAAAAAAGTTGGGGTGGCAATACTTATATCAGACAAAATAGACTTAAAGTAAAAAACTACAGCCCTGGCCAGAGTGGCTCAGTTGGTTGGAGAGTCATCCCACTAAAAAAAAAGTCACAAGTTCAATCACCAGTTAGGGCATATATGAGAAGACAACTTATTGATGTGCCTGCCTCCCATGCCCTCTCTCTCCCCCCAACTGCCCCCCCCGCCCCCACTGCCAATCCACTCTCTAAAAGCAATGTAAAAAAAAATCCTCAGGGGAGGATTAAAAAAGGGGCTACAAGAAGAGACAAAGAAGTACATAATATTAAAAGAGTCAATCCAACAAGAGGATATAACTCTTGTAAACATTTATGCACTCAACATAGGAGCACCTAAATATATAAATCTTGATGGATATAAAGGGAGAGACAGATAGTAATACAATCATAATAGGGGATTTTAACACTTCACTGATGAGAATGGACAGATTTTCCAAACAGAAAATCAATAAGGAAACAGCACCCTTAAATGAAATACCAGATCCCATGAATTTAATTGGTATTTTCAGAGCATTTCACCTCAGACTAGCAGAATACAACCTTTCCTGTATACAACCTTTCCAAGTATACAGATAACATTTTCTAGGATAGACCACATGTTAGGACACAAAATAAGTCTCAATAAGTTTGACAAGATTGAAATCATACCAAGCATCTTCTCTGACCATAATGGAAACTAGAAATCAATCATAAGAAAAAAACTAAAAAATACACAAAGATGTGGAAGCTAAATAACATGTTACCAAACAATGAATGTGTTAACGAGATTAAGAAAGAAAACAAATACCTTGAAAATAATGAAAATAACAACACAACAACCCAAAAATCTATGGGACACAGCAAAAGTAGTCCGAAGAGAAGAATTTACAGCATTACAGGCCAAAGTTAAGAAATAAAAAAAACTCTCAACTTAAATTTACACTTAAAGGAACTAGAAAAAGAACAATAAAAAAGCCCAAGGCGAGTTAAAAAAAATAAAATAAACATCAGAACAGAAATACATGAAATAGTATCTTAAAAAAAATACAAAAGATCAATAAAACCATGAGCTGGTTCTTTAAAAAGATAAACAAGATTGACAAAACTTTTGCCCTGGCTGGTATGGCTCAGTGGATTGAGTGCCAGCCTGAGAACCAAAGGTCACTGATTTCATTCCCAGTCAGGGCACATGCCTGGGTTGCAGGCCAGGTCCCCAGTAGGGGGTGCACAAGAGGCAACCACACATGGATGTTTCTCTTGCTTTCTCTAACCCTTCCCCTTTCTCTAAAAATAACTAAATAAAATCTTTCTTAAAAAAACAAAACAAAACAAAAAAACAAAAAAAAAGTTTAACCAGGGTCATTAAAAAGAGAGATAAGACCAAAATAAATAAAATCAGGAATGAAAGGAGAAATAACAACTGATACTGCAGAAATAAATATATAAGATTATAAGAAAATATTACAAACAACTATATGCCCACAAATTGGACATTCTAGACAAAATGTATAAATTCCTAGAAACATACAATCTTCCAAAAGTGAATCAGGAAGAATCAAAAATCTGAATAGACAGATTACAACTAATGAAACTGAAGCAGTAATCAAAAACTCCAAAGAAACAAAAGTCCTGGACTGGATGGCTTCACAGGTGAGTATTACCAAGCATTCAAAGAAGAACTAACACTTATTCTTCTCAAACTATTCAAGTGGGCTTTATTCTGTAGATGCTAGGTTGGTACAATATCTGGAAATCAATAAATGTGAAACAATACTAAACAAAATGAAAACTAAAAATCACATGGTCATATCAGTAAAAGTAGAAAAAAGCATTCATTAAAATCCAGCACCCATTTATCATAAGAACTCTCAGTAAAGTGGGAACAGAAAGAACGTGTCTCAACGTAAAAAATGTCACATATGACAAACCCACAGCCAATACTATACTCCAAGAGCAAAAATTAAAAACTTTTCTGCTAAGATCAAAAACAAGTCAGGGATTCCCACTTTCATCACTCTCATTCAACATGGTATTGGAAGACAGCTGCAGCATGCAAACAAGAAGAAATAAAAAGCATCCAATTTGGAAAGGATGAAGTAAAACTGTTGTTATTTGCAGATGACATGATACTGTAAATAAACACTAAAGATTCCATGAACAGGCAACCTATTAAATGTTTCTCTCTCATACCAATGTTTCTCTCCCTCTCTCACTCCCCTTCTTTTACCTATCTCTTAAAAAAAAAATCAAATGGGCAAAGGACCTAATAGACACTTCTCCAAAGAGAACATATAGATGGACAATGGACGTATGAAAAGATGCTCAACATCACTAATCATCACAGAAATGCAATTTAAAACCACAGTGAGCCCTGGCTGATGTGGCTTAGTGGATTAAGAGCTGGCCTGTGAACCCAACAGTTGCCAGTTCCATTCCCAGTCAAAGCACATGCCTGGGTTACAGGCCAATTCCCAGTTGGGCGTGTCTGAGAAGCAACCAATCTATGTATTTCTTACACATTGATGCTTCTCTCTCCTTCTCCCTTCCTTTTCCTCTCTCTAAAAGTAAATAAATAAAATCTTAAAAAAAAAAAAAAACCAACCCACAATGAGATATCATGGCACACTGGTCAGAATGGCTATCAACAAACAAGTGCTGGGGAATCCTTTTGCACTGCTGGTGGGAATGCAGATTGGTGCAGCCTGTGGAAAGCAGTATGGAGATACCTCAAAAAATTAAAAATTGAACTGCCTTATGACCCAGTGATTCACTTCTAGAAATATATCCGTAAAATCCAGAACATCAATATGAAGAAATCTATGAACCCACGTTCACTGCAGCATTATTTAAATGAGCCCAGATTTGGAAGCTGTCCAAATGCCCATCGGTAGATGAATGGATAAAAAAAACCTGTGGTACATTTACAGAATGAAATATCACTTAGACATAAAAAACAAAAAAATTAAAAAGGAAATTTTATCTTTATGTGACAGCATGGATGAACCTGAAGAGTATTGTGCTAAATTAAATAAACTAGTCAGAGAAAGACAAATATCCCATGATTTCACTTATGTGGAATCTAATGAACAAAATAAATTAAAAAACAAAACAGAAACAGACTCATAGACACAAATGACGGACAGTTGTCAGAGGAAAGGCAGCTGAGTGGCTAGGTGAAAAGGGTGAAAGGACTAAGTAAAAAAAAATTCGTAGACACCGAAAATAGTATGGTGACTGTGAGAGGGAAAGGGGAGTCGGATGAGCCAGAAGAAGGTAAAGGGGAACCTGACTGGTGTGACCCTGACTGGTGTGGCTCAGTGGGTTGGGCTTTGTGCCACAGACCAAAACACGGCCAGTTCGACTTTCTGACAGGGCACAGGCCTGGGCTGTGGGCCAGGTCCCTGGCTGGGGGCACCCTAGAGGTAAGTAACCAGTCAACATTGCTCTCACACATCGATGTTTCTCTCCCTCTCTTTCTCCTTCCCTTCCCCTCTCTCTAAAGATAAATAATAAAAATTTAGTAAATGTTTAAAATTTTTAAAAAAGAAGAGAGTAAAGGGAGGATAAATGGTGATGAAAGAACACTTGACTTTGGGTGGTGAACACACAACACAACATAGAGACGATGTACTACAGCACTGCACACTTGAAACTGATACAATTTTATTAACAAATGTCATCCCAATAAATTCAATAAAAATTGTTTCAAAAGAAATAAGAGGAGACTATAACTAATGCCACAGAAATATAAAAAATTATGAGACTGTTATAAATAATTATACACCAACATATTTTACAACATGAAAGAAATGAATAAAGTCCTAGAAACATACAACCTACAAGGACTGAATTATGAAGAAATAGAAAAGCTCAGCAAACCAATCACCAGTGAGGAAATTGAAACAGTTTGTTAGGCGGTATCAGTAACTTAATACCTCCTAACAAACAAACGTTCAGGACCAAATAACTTAATTGGTGAATTATACTGAACATTCAAAGAATTAATATAATCTTTTTCAACCTCTTCTAAAAAAGAGAAGCAAACAATTCTGAATTCATTTTATGAGGCCAGCATAACCTGATATCAAAACCAGAAAAAGATGCCACAAGAAAATTAAAGGCCAATGTCCCTGATGAAAAAAGATGCAAAAGTCCTCAACAAAATATCAGCAAACCAAAATCAACAATACAGTAAAAGGTCCTATACCATGACCAAGTGGGATTAATCCCAGGGATGCATGGATAGTTCAACATCTATAAATCAATAAATGTAATAGAAAACGTTAACAAAATGAAGTTTAAAAATCATACGAACACCTCAATACATATAAGAAAAGCGTATGACAAAATTCTACACTCATTTATAACAGAAACGTTCAACAGAGGGGGCACAGAGGGAATTATCTCAACATAAGGAATGCCATATACGACAAGCAAATAGCTAACATCATATCCAATGGTGGAAACATAAAAGCTTTTTTTCTGATAACAGGAACAAAACCGGATGCCCACTCTCACACTTTCTTTCCAGTTCTTAGCCCTTTTATTGAACATAATACTGGAAGTCTTAACCAGAGCAATCAGGCAAGAAAAAAATAAAATAAAAGCACCCAAATCAGAAACAGTAAATGTGTTTTATTTGTAGATGACATGATACAGACAGCCCTAAAGTCTCTGCCTAAAAACTTAAAGTAAATGAATTCAATAACATTGCAGGGTACAAAATCAATACACAAAAATCAGTTGTATTTCTATACACTAATAATGTGCTATCAAAAAATATTAAGAAACAAATTCAGCTCTGACTGGTGTAACTCAATAAATATAATAAATATAAGAATAAATATAAATATAATAAATATAAGAATAAATATAAGATTCTCAATGTCATTAGCCATTAGGAAAATATAAATCAAAACCACAAGATAGCACTTCACACCCACCAGAATGGCTAATTAAAAAGACAGAAAATAACAAGTGTTGATGAGGATGTGAAGACGCTGGAACCCTTATACTGCTGGTGGGAATGTAATATGGTACACACTCTTTGGAAAACAGTTTAGTATTTCTTCAAAATGTTAAACAATGTTATCATAAACCAGTAATTCCACTCCTAAATATGCAACAAAGAGAAAAGAAACTATACATATACACAAACCATGTACATGGATATTCACAGCAGCATTATTCATAACAGCCAAAAAGTGGAAATGACCCAAATATCCATTGAATGATGAATGGATAAACAAAATGTGACAAATCAACGCAATGGACTATAATTTGGCAATAGAAAGGAGTGATCACTGATGCATACTATCAACATGGATAAGTCTTAAAAACATACTCAGCAAAAGAAGCCAGTCACGAAATATCGCATATTGTATGACTTCATTTGTTAAAAAATGTCCAGAATAAGCAAATTTATAGACAGAGTGGATTAGTGCTGCCTAGGGCTGGAAGTGCCCAGGGAGGTGTGCAATAGGGAGTGACTGCTAACAAAGTGTATAAAATGTTCTAGGGTATAGTGATGTTTGTACAACTCAGTGAATTGTGCAATTTAAATGAGTGAATTGTAGGGTGTATGAATTACATCTCAGTAAGACTTTTTAAAAAGCTAATGGTTTAAATTTTCAATCTAAATATAATGATTGCCTCCCAAAACTCTAGCTTAATTGTCTGTATCATATATCTGAACACTCTTTAAAAAAGAGATTTTCTTATCCAACATGTAGAAGATCTTAGAAGTCACTCCCCTCTCACAAGAGCTGAATAAAATGGAAATCAATAACTCTTCTTAGGCCCATCAGAAAACTGAATTTACAAGGTAAACCACCATCCTGAAAACTGTAGAGACAGTCAAATACACAGATTCAGAAATTATGCAGAGCAGAAGCCTCTGGAACCAAGAATTGGTAGGAAAAAACTGTAACTGGCAAACTGCTAAAGGCTAAACATGGACTCACTTTAAGAGATTAAAAACTCCTGGGCCCAGCCGTGAAGAGGACCCCCATTTTCACAAGTTTTATTTGCAGGAGACCCACAAGGCTCTCAGGATTATGATGGGACATAAATACTCATATAGTTATGTTGGGGTGGGGGATGGGAAGTAACCATTTTCAAAGTCCCAAAGCTCTGGTCTTTATAACAGTAGGCTGACCTCAAGGGAAACTAAATTACCAGAGCCTAATTGACTTTATTTTATCAGCGCCTAACCAGCCTGGGGTAAGGGAAATATCCAACTCTATTCCCTTCTGGCCTTCCTGTTTCACTTATGAAGGGGCAAAGTGCTGAAAAGCACTTGCTGAAGTAATAGCCTAAGGAAAGAGACTCACCAAAAGACTGAGACCTAATCATAGGACTGTTGTAACTGCAATCTCTCCCCTCCGCATATTACCACTACCTGGACAGGGCTCCTGGATAAACAGATTACAGATGAAAGAATGCAAGCAAGCCTCAGACCCTGTTTAAGGTTTCTCAAGGGAAACCAAAAGACAACATAGGAAAAAAACAAGGGCACCAGAGGAAATTTTAGTTTGATGCCATGGTTACAGCTAACAGTAATACAGCCTAACTTCTAGCCAAATAAACTTCAAACCTCATACCAAAAGCACATTTGCCTCAGTAGTGTTACTTAACTCATCATGTCCAGTGCTCAACAAAAAATAACGAGGCATGTCAAAAGTCAAAGAACATTCTGAGGAGACAAAGCAAGCAATAGAACCTGACTCAGATATGACAGAATTTGGAATTACCAGACCAGGTATTTCAAGTAACTATGATTAGTCCTGGCTGGTGTCTGGCTCAGTTGGTTGGAGTGTCATCCCATAAACAGAAAGGACATGGGGTCAATTCCCGGTCGGGACACACGCCTAGGCTACAGGTTCAGTCCCCAGGCAGGGCATGTATGAGAGACAACTGATTGATGTTACTCTCTCACATCAGTGTTCCTCTCCCTCTCTCTCTCCCTCCTTCCCCCTTTGTAAAGTCAATAACATGTCCTCCAGTGAGGATTTAAAAAAAAAGCAACTATGATTAAATATGCTGACAGCTGTAATGGGAAAAGTGGATGATATGCAAGAACAGATGAGTAATGTAAGCAGAGAGATAAAAACTGTAAGAAAGAATCAAAAGGAAATGATAGAAATCAAAAATACTATAACAGAAATGAAGGGTGCCTCTGATGGGTTCATCAGCAGGCTGCACATGCTGAGGAATGAATTAGTGGACTTCAAGTTAGGTCAACAGAAGCTTCCCAAACTAAAATGCAAAGAGGAAAAAAACACCCTGAAAAACAGAAAAGAATACCCGAGCGCTTGAGGATAATTTCAAAGAACATAAGGTGGGGAGGGGAAGGTGAACTGCAATCTGAGAATTCTTTATCAAGGTGTGCTGTAAATAGTAAAAAACCAGAAGAGGACATTTTTAGATACAATGACCTTCTGAAATCCTATGGCAGTCCTCATTTCATCTCTAAGACTAGATCTTAGAGATGAGCTGGGACCCTCAGTTCTGACATCAAAATGACCTCTGAAGAAATTGGTATATTTGAGGCCACTCGTTTCAACTGTGCTAATCACTGAAATCCCTGGTCCAGAAAAAATGCAACTATTGCCAGTCTCTTGTCCCCATAGTCTATTCCTGCTGTTTTCTTCTTACCTAGATTCCTCCCACTGTTTATTCCTTCCCTCCCTTCTTTCCTCTGTGCTCTTGGAAACCATTCTGCTACTTAATAAACAACCTTTCTCAATTTTTTCAGAGAATAGTCTCCAACTTTTTGTCTTAAAAAAACACTTGAATTTTCTCTTGATAATCTTATTGTTTGTGCAGCCCTCTTCCATATACCATGAGTAGAAACTAGGAGAGATGGAAATTGGCATTTAACTACCTCTCACAATGATTTCCTTACCGATATTTTCTATCTTCCTCAAACAAAAACATAAAAATAAAACCTCCTTTCTTTGGCTTAGGCCACACATAGCTTCAATACCATCCTCCATCTATCATGTTCTTGGCAACTCCCAGTGGTTCCCATTCATTTTTAAGACTTCCAGGTCTGGTACTTAGGGTTTCTCTAAACCCTAAATCCCCCAAATCATAAAATATTTAAACATAATGAATCCAACAAGCTAGCCTCAAAACTCTCATTTTACTTTATCCCAGTGATTTTTATTCATCTCCTACTATCTAATCCTCTCAGGGCCAAGCAATGAATCTCTAAAATGATTCACATTTAAATGCACTAACTCACTCTGATCAAAATTAAGTTACCTCTCAGTAACTCATACGCACCTGATGTATTCAAGTTCATAAACAAACCTCTGTTCCTTTATTTTCTCCCAGACTAACAATTCTCCTGACTTCTTTTCTTTCTCTGTGCTGGCTGAAACCAATAGTTGATCAACTCTTCTCTCACTGATTCCCTTCCACTGTATCTTTCCACCACACCCAGATTCCTCAGCCAAGGATCAATTCTATAATTCATCTTCTCCATTCTTGAGTTTTAATACAGAAAAATTAGAGATACAGGCTGACAACATTACAAAGTCATTTCTAGCTTCAGCTGACTTCTTGGAACTACCTGCCAATTCTTTTGCTCATTCTTAGTCAGCTCCTCTCCTACACACTACAGCATAAATTCTGAGCCTTCACCGAGCCACCCTCCTCTAAATACCTAGCACCTCCGCCAGTCCCCACCTCCCATAGCAGATAATCTTGCTTTCTGCCTCAAAACTGAGCTCTCAGTTTCCTCTCTACAAACGTACTTGTATCTACTCTTGTTCTCTTGTGCTCAATTAATTTTTTCCCTTCAAATCACAGAAAGGAATATAGAAACAAACTGACTGTAATTAGAATTCTCCATGTAATTCAGTTCTAAATACTGTCATGAAGAAAGTGATGAAAAATCAAATGGTTCATCTAATAAAAAAGACCTGGGCATTTATAAATACACTTAGTCAAAAGTTAACATTATTGCAGGCTTTCAAAAATAAAAAATTAGCCATAGCAAGGTATTTTTAACAAGCTAACCATAAGGACACAGTATCTCCTTTTCTACATACCTGATAAATGTTTGAGAATCTTGGGCACAATCTCAGGAGACACCCTCAACATTCTGAGATCTGAAGAGTGATACTCCAACTCTCTGTTTGGGTCATGAGGAACAAATGGAGGCAATACAGATGCGAAAGACTGATTAATATCCGTATCAGAATGACCTACCTATAAAGAGAGATAAAAAATAAGATTAATTTTTTTATCTGCTGAAATATAAGTGCAAACCTCAATTTTATGAAAATAAATACTACCCAGTTATACCCATCCTTAAGATTATATTCTCTTGAATTTATATCCAGGTCATATCTTGTTTGGTCAATTCTAAGAAGACTCTATAAATTATTCTAAGGGTCTGGAAGTCTGTCTGTATAGAATATGACAGACAGGAGGCCTAGAAATGTTTTATTACTGAGTTTTCTCCTTATAATAGTATGATCACTGCAGAATTTGAACTATGGTACAAAGACTTTTTAAGAGGAAGAGGTGTGTTGTGGAAAGAAAAGAAGGAAGAGGGAAGAGAAAACAGGAAAATTTTCAAGAAATCCACAAATGTTTAGAAGAACAATAAGAGCGTCAAAAAACTGTATCTGTGATCAGTTACCAAAAAACAAAAATGTTCAAATTTCTTGAAATAAAGGTAGTGGAAAATATAAACTGATAGTGAAGTAAAGGTTAAATGCTGATAAAGAAGTTCCTAAACTTTTATTAGATCCCAACAAGTCCTTGCTAAAGAAGGAATTAGTTCCCTGGCTGGTGAGGATCAGTGGATTGAGCATCGGTCTGTGAATCAAAAGGACACTGGTTCAATTCCCAGTCAGGACCCCAGCTGGGGATGTGCAAGAGGCAACTGATCAACATATCTTTCATATGTTGATGTTTCTCTACCTTTCTTCTCCCTCTGTTCCTCTCTCTCTAAAAATAAATAAATAAAATAAAATAAATAAAAATAAAATAAAATAAAAAAGGAATTAGTAACCATTATTGGTGATGTTAGTATATAAACATATATGACTCTTCACCATATTAGGGCAAATAAAATTTGGAATGTGGTCAGAGTTAACTTCAGCATATTGCTATTAACTGAATATATTTTCATTTTTTAAAAATGTTTTTTCTCTATATGAAAAGGTTGATACAAGTTATAAAAGTAGCATCAAAAATATAGAAACTATGTTTAAAACTGATCAGATTTTGTTTCTCATTCTTATTGAAACTAACTTCAAAACCTTCTCTCTTGCCAAAATAATGCAAAATCTTGGCTTTCACTGAAAGCCAAGATTTTGGCTGAAAAATTGCCAAACAGGGAGATAGTTTATGGTATAGTGGTTAAGTACACAGATAAGGTTAGTTTTAAATTAGAGTTCCCCTACCTACTAAATGATCATAAGCAAGTTCCTTAACTCTGCCAACTATAAAAATGTGGATGACAATAATTCCCAACAATCCTACCTAATAAGATCAACAAAAAGACTAAACAAATTGATGTTTATAAGTAAAAAAATACTATACTATTAGCATAGTATTTGAGCACAAAGTTACCACTTTAATCCCCACTGTTATTAGATTGAAAATTAAATTAAACAATGCCTACTTTAGAATGAAGAAAATAAAACTAGCCTAACAGTTCTCCATATTAAAATCTTTTTTAAATCCAACAAATTAAAAATAAGAGGAAAAGTTCATCATAATATCTTTGTTCATTTCCTCTTATCAACTGCCTGAACCTAAAGGTCTAACAGTTGCAACTGTAACTAGTATTTTTCCAATACCATGCTGATCTTATACCTGGGAAAACAGGAGAAGGAAAGTAACATTATGTATAGCACAAGTATCTCCCCATAATATATAAAGATACATAGGATATGAGTATATAGTATAAGGAAGTGGGACGCAGGTTAGAGCTGACAGTATCGGACAAAAGAGGATGGGCAATGGGACCAGAGGGACATTAAAGCCAAGGAATCCAAAGACCCAGGAAAATGAATCCATGTATAAAAGAAACATTAACATGGAATTTTTATTACCCCCTCAAAGTTATAATCTTTTGGTACACACACAGACAATGATGATGATATAGAGAGTAAAGGAATGTAATTTATATACATAAATATGTTGCTCATATGGGAAGGGAACTAGTTAGTTCCCTTTGGGGACACTAACTAGTTTGGATAGTAACTACCTCAGTATCCTTCCTGGGGAAATACAGGTTCTTAAAATTTTCAAGATACCTCTGAAATCAAATCTTTCAGGAGTGTCTAAAAAGAAATACTTGAATATTTCCAGGGCCTATTCCAAGGCTTGTACACTGAAAGGCAGAGGGGGTAGAAAAAGCAGATATCGATGTCTCCATGAACAAGCCTGCACGTTTTAACTCTGCCCCAAAGGATCTTTTTCAAAAATCTTTTTTCCTGATTTGAGAAAGAGAGAAAGAGAAACATCTATTTGTTGTTCCACTTATTTATGCATTCATTAGTTGGTTCTTGTACACGCCCTGGCCAGGGATCAAACCCGCAACCTTGGTGCACTGGGCTGATGCTTTAACCAACTGGGCTACCTGGCCAGGGCCTGTCCCAAAGGTTCTTGCTGGCACAACTTGGAAGAGTTAGGATGCCTCGAGATGAAAGACCTAGGTGTGCCAAAGGATGGCTTTGTCCAAGACACCACTGAACTCACTAAGTCTTACAATCTACAAAATACAAACATTTCTTTTATGCCACTCTCTAACAAAATAAACCATACCCCTGCATATCAGATGAAGACCAGATTACAAATCACAAGTTGGTATTAGAGAACATAAACAGGCACTTTTATCCCCATTTTTCAACTAAAATATTTCTTTCACTGCCCCATTAAGAAATGTCATAGGCAAAAACTTACAGGCTCTTCAAAACTGCTCTCTTCCTTGGACGGTTGTTGTGAAGCAGATTGCCAGGGCAAGGAGCTGTCGCAAATCTCTGGATCATCAAGCAAATTTTCTAAACATGCTACCTCAATGCACTCACCACTCAAGTCACCTTGGTCACACATCTGAGAAATACCAAAAAATAAAAACAAATAACAATGCCATTTCCTGAAACAGTACTGGAAAAGATCATGTTTTCCCCAACTGTCGTCTTACGGAATCTCACCTCTCCTTGTAGCTCGGCAGCTCTTCTACCGCATACAACAGCATTTTCATCTAGGCTACAGCATTCAGTATCATCCCCCAGAGTACAGAGGTCAGACTCAGACTTCTCTTGCAGGCCTTCTACAAAATAGGAGTCATTTTGTATAATTGTATGTACCGTAAAACTGGACTTGGCTCCCATAGGCCGAGGAATTTCACCTAGGCTTGTATCAGCTTTCAGCAATGTCTCCTGGCCAACTGCAATTAACGATGCATCGTTGGTCATTGGTAAAGCACCTTGTGACTTTGCACCATATGCCACCAAGTTTGCTGAAAAGCTGCTTTCTACAGCTGCAGATGGACATTCAATGACATGACTAGAATTTACATTCTTACCCAAAATATAGTTTGAGGAATCTGCAACTTCTTCAAAGGTTTGCTGCTTTAAATCTTGCAAAAACAAAGAATCTGAAGTCGATACTTTCAGTGGGTAAATAATGTTGGAAGATCCTGCCTTCTCTGCAATGGGAAGAAATGGTTCATTGTCTATACCACACTGAAATAGAGGGCTTTGTGTTTTGCAAAGACCAACAACCTGGCTGGGACATTTTTCACTTAAAGAAGCAGAAGAAAGTGGCCTAATGAACACTTCCTGAGGAGCATGGGGGAGTAATTTTGCATTAGTAGGCCAGTACAGGGAGCTAACATCACCATCCTTTTTATGCAACAATGGTTTTGAAGCTGCTGGTTCAAACACCCCAGGAGTAGACTGACAGTGTGGATGACTAAATTTATCAAAGAAAGAGTTGGCATCATTGTAATTTAATAAGAAAAGATCTGAATTTTTTGGTTCACTATCTTGGCTATAATTTGTTAAAGATTTAGTGATGTCTGTTTGGATTTCATTTCCCGTATTTTCTTTCTTGGAAGGCTCAATAGAGGCAATGACTGCCTCAAAGGCTACATTTTCAGTAGCATTAACATTTTTCCTACCAAAAGCAGCAGTTGCTTTCTGGTTTCTTTCCTCTTGAAAATACAGTTGTTCTGATGTCTCATCCAAGGTGGATGTAATAGTCTGAAGAGAACCACCAGAAGTCTCTACCTTAGAGATATCGCGTTCCCTGGAGAGTGTATTTGTTTCTGAAACTTTTACAGAATTATCAGGAACTACAACATTCTCAATATACTGTACTTCTGAAGAACTGGGACACAACTTTGAAAATACTAAGGTGTTGCTATTTTCCTTTAGTTCAAAACTTTGAGATAGTTCTTTCCCCAGACCTTCTTCATTTCTTTCATAACCCTCCAAAGAAACCATCTTTTGTTTCACCTCATTCTCAGCAGGAGCCCTTAAATAAACCCCCTCAAAATAATGACTAGCAGACATCAAGGGAACACTTTTTCCTCCCCTTTCCAACAAGCAATGCAAGAAAGAACATGCCATTTTATTATTAAAATGAGAAGCAACTTCATGTGGAAAAGAATCATGATCCTTACTAACTGCACATGTTTCTAGATGGTGTGAAGCTCCCTGTTTGCTCCATGGCATACATGAAAGGGGGGCATTAAAATTGCCAATTCCTTCAGAAATTTTATTTTTATCAATTGTGTCAGATGAATTTGAACAAGAATCACGGTCTTTACTGGTTAAATATTTTTCTGACTGCTGTAAAGCTTCCTGTTTCCAATAATGCACATATAAATAAGAGGCATCAAAACTGTCTCTTTCTTTAGGAGTTACATATTCCTCCTCACTTGTATCAGATGAAGTTGAAAAAGAAAGTTGACCTTTATTAGCTAAAGTGGTTTCTGGCTCCTGTGTAACTTCTTGTGTCTTCCATGACATGTATGAACAAAGAGCATCGTAACTATCAGAGTCTTTGGGGGTTTTCAGTTCATCAACTGTACCAGATGAAACAGTCTCTTCTTTGGTTCCTTGTTCAGGATGTAAAAAAGAGCCCTGAGCCTCAAGAGCTGTACTCCCTATAAGTGTGTGCTGAGATACACTAAAGTGACTATTACCTATGTCTGAAGTTACTTCTGAGGCTGCCTGGAATAAAGCCTCACTAACTTCTGACGGTCGAGAAAACCATTCTGTGTCTTCAGACTTACCAGGAATCGCCCTGAAAATATACAGTTAAAAATAAAAAAAGTTACACATTTAAAACATTTTTTAAAATACCAACATAAAAAATACAACATTGATATATTATTGATAAAGATTATTTGAAGTGTGTTCAAAACAAAGTTCTAATTTCAAATTCCTTTAAAGTAGTTAATGACTGAGCAAAGCAAATATTTTATAAACAGAAGGTGAACTACCATCCTGTGACCCTAATATATTCTCAGGCTACTCTAAACCATTATTGCCAAAAAACATGACGAATTTCATACTGGCAAAAAAATGGTTCTTTAAATGAAAAATTCAAATTTTACTATTTAAAATGTTTGATTTATCAGCTACTATAATTTAAAATTCATTTAACTAGTTCTTTTACTAGTTTATTATGCTCTTGAAAACCACTTAAGGGGTTTAAGTGTACCTTCCCCACCCCCCACCCCCAAATACAACAATAATCTAATCATCAGTTGGCTGTTGTGTACAAAACACTTTTCATAAAAGTAATTTTAAAGTAATACATGTAGAAGGGCAGAGATTTTCACTCAGTAAACATCTACAACTTTTAATTTAAGGTACCTTTTTTTGTTCTAAAAGAGGAAAACTTGCAATTCTTGGATAATTCCAGACTTGTCTCCCATTATGACTATTCTAAAGGGTATTTATTAATTTAGAATAATTTTTAATTTAGACATGTCAGTTAGAAAAATCTTGTTACTTCATATTCACATGTACCAGACCAGGCTCACTGAGCATCAGCTGACCAAAATGAGAGTGCCAAACAGGTCAGCGACTGTGAAACACACGCTTCTTACACAATGAAGTTGGGTGATGGAAAACAAGAGGGCAAATTTATTAAAAAGAAAAACTCAGTGTGCCTTCTAAATTAAAAGATGCCTGAAATGCTACAATATATTAGAAATTATTTTTAAATACACTATAGTAACCTGGGTCATCTTTACACATACATATGTTACTACACCAAACTGCTGTGCATCATGTCCTACTTAACTCGGGGTCTTATTACCTTCAGAGTGTGAGCTGAGAACCTAACCCCTACCCCAAAGTCTTACCTTAGGCTAAAGTCATTAATATTAATAGCAACTAAGAGCAAGAAAGAGTAGAAAGGTTACATGCAAATAAAAACATAAATCATCCTACCTCAGAGGTGCAAAGTCTAGTTCACTTTGGTGAAATAAGGAATCAAGCCCAAACTCTTGGTCTTGTGTCAAACATGTCAGCAAAGGCAAATCAGGAGAAGCAAAGCTGTCCTGTATGACTGCAAAGTTTCAAATATGAAAATGTTGGAAATACTAAAAATTAACTTTTTAGCTTACTCACATAATACTTTCAAGAACCTAAACATGCTGCCATGTGGAAGTTTCTACAAGCTTTACTATGGTAACATAACAGCAGCAGCAGCAACTACCCGACAAGGTCTAAGCAACTAAACCTACATTTCACTTAATCCTCATGACAAGCCTGAAGGATGAGTAAGTATTACTATATCTACGTTATAGGTGAGAAAACACGGTTATAAAATTTAAGGAATATAAAGTAATCTGCCCACATTCAAACAGTGGTTAAGTGCTAGAGTGAGATCTGATCCTAAACACTAATTTTTAGCAAGTGCTCTTAACCATCACGAATGTTTTTTCCCATCTTATATCAAAGTGTGGCTCATGGGCTCCCTGGCATCCCTAAGACATTCTCAGGAGGTGCCTATGGTCAAATTATTATCAAAATAATATTAAGATATCATTTGCCTTATTCATTCTCATTCTCTCACAAAGGTATGGTGGAATTTTCCAGAAGTGATATGTATGATATGAAATGTAGAAGCAGATATCAGAAGCTACCTGTTTTCTATGAAGTCAGACATTACAGATTTTTTAAAGTAAAACAATGATACTCTTCTAGATATTTTGGTTTTGAAATATAGCTATTATTCTAAAAAAACTATGTAATTTATGTTAAACACAATAAAGATTATTTTTAATGAATTCTTTTTTTAAATTGGTGAGTTTTAATTTCTAATATAGAAAAATATCAATAACCTACATAAACAAAAGGTCTTTAGAGTCTTCAGTAACTTTAGTGTGTAAAGTAGTCCTGTGACCAAAAAGTTTAAGAACTATTAATTTAAAATGAAAAAAAATTCTTGTGAATTCCTGAATGCCAGCTTAAATAATTCTTACTAGAATGCCCTTGAATATATACAAAATAGGTATAAACTCCTTATTCCTTATAGCATTCACACAATTACAATGCAAAAAATTAAATATTAATAGAAACAAATCTACACAACCAATAGTATCCTATTTACTATTAACTGGATGGGTTGTATTTTGCTAAAACTAAATAGTTCTTTCAATATGCATGTAATAATACTGTTGCTACAGTTTACTTTCTTGATGTCAGAATGCCTACAACTATGTATCTTCCCTGTCATAACTATCCCAGTCTTGTTTTAATTTTCTGTCTGTCCACTTACCACCTAGACTGAAAACTCCATGTGAGCTTTATTCACAGCTCTATCTTCAGTGCCTAGCAAACTACCTGCTATACTAAGTAGGCATTCAAAACAAATGTATTATTTATTAACTGAAGCAATTAATTAAAAAAGAGAAACTTTTACCACCAAGGACTAATTGGTATTTCCTCTTTGGCCTTGACTTTAGGACTCAGTCATAAACCTTCGTAACCTTGTTTTAATAATTTTCATAAGTCCTTCACCCCTCTAAGAATCATCAAGTTTTTTTTCACAAAGACCCCACATTTCCTCACATTTGGACGCTGCTGACAGTTTGGGTCACTCTTTTTAGAGCTACCCAACTGTCCTGGCACCAGTTTTCATTATGACACTTGCCAGTGGTGAGACCAATGTCCCACTATGACTGCAGTCTTCACACATAACAAAATAGCAATGATGAAATTCCTTTGGTCATTAAGATCTATGGATCTACTCTAAAAATAAAAAATGTTCTGCTTCATCTGTAGTAAATGAGACGATAGTTATAAAACTTTATGTTACAAAAAATGTTAGAAGCCAGACACACAATCTCCTACCAAATACTGAAATGCTGTTTTAGAGAATTTTACTTGACATTTCGCCATGACATAAGCTCACTTTTTTTGTTAGTAGCCTTTGCACTAATAAATGGCTCTAGTAGTAAGTTCTTTATTTTTTAAAAGATTTTCTTAACTTTTAGAGAGAGTGGGAGGGAGGGAGAAAGGGAGGGAGAGAAACATCAGTGTGAGAGAGAATCATCGATCAGATACCTGCTGCATGTGTCCAGACCAGGGACTGAACCCGCAACCCAGGCACGTGCCGTGACCAGAATCGAACAGCAGCAACTTTTCACTTTGTGGGACAATGCCCAACCAATTAAGCCACACTGGACAGGGTAAGTTCTTTCTTATATAAAGTCTAAAACAGCCCTTTTATAAGATATGTACTCTCATTTTAACCTCTAGACTAGGAATTAGCAAATATTTTTGTAAAAGGCCAAGCAGTAAATATTTTAGGCTTTGCTGGTCATATGTGGTCTCTTGTCACATACATTTTGTTTGTTTTTATAATCCTCTAAAAATGCAAAAACCATTCTTAGTTTGTAAAAAAATCAGGCCTTGGCCTGTGGCCTGTAGTTTGTACACTTCTGCTACAGACCAGTAAAGTACTCATACACGGTCTGTTATTTTCTGTTTACCGAATGAAAGGTGTTAGCTTTCATTTACATATCCCTAGCATCAACACACAATAGGCACTTAGATATTTGTTAAATAAATGAATGAATGAAATAAGTTGCTTCCTCTTTGGCACGACAGCTCTTTGAATACCTGATCATAGCAAAGTCTTCTCTTTCATCTACTACCATAGTCATCTCCTCCCACAAACAAAACACTAATGTTGTCAACGCCTTCCTTAAAATGTGAAACTGAAATTAAAATTGACTCTGATGATCCACATCACAGAATACATTGGCACTAATATTTGATTAGATTAGCATCAGTTTATGTTTGAAAAGAACTTAACTCCTATTCCTGCTCCTCTAAAAATCTCTGACAAGACAAATTGATAGTTGAACCCATTTCTCTGACAACAGCTAATTCCAAAAAATCTGGTGGTAGTATTTTTTCAATTTTTGAAAGAAAAAAACTGAAGGAAGGAAGAATAAAGTACTATTTGTCTGAAGTATGATTTAGGCATGAAAAAAATTTAAATTACCATATTGGTTGAGCACTCATATATATCCGCAAAGCATTCATATGGTCCAAAGTAGTTAAGTACAATTTACTCTATCTCCTCCTTTGATGATTTGAGAGGAACTTAGAGGTTACCTTTTGTAAAGAAACAATAAACCAGTTCCATATACAGAAACGGAAAGCAGTAAGAACCACTTCAGACAAGTCATTTAACCTCTTTATCTCAATTTTTGAGTCTGAAAACTGAGAATAACATATGCCGTAATCAATTCCGAAAATCTAATAAGGTAAGCATGAACATTTGTTTTTTGCTTGTATTTACTGAATAGTCAAAGGTTTATAAATGGTTTACCCCAAGAAAAACTTCCACAAATTTAGGACTGAGGAGGCATAACCACTAGAGAGCAAGGTATCAACTTTCTGCCTTCTCTGAGCGACAGTGTACGACAAAATGAGAGGCAAGTGCACATTTAACGTCATACCAGCTGGACTGTGCGGAAAACCAAAAATAGCCTCATATCTCTGAGTAGGGCACTACAGAGCTCCTCAACTCAGGAAAGGATTTCATGGACATGGACAACAGTGTGGTTTGCAGGAAGAGGGTGGGATCATATAAAGGAAATAAATGGTAATGGGAAAAAATAAATTAAAAAAAAAAAAAAAAAAAAAGAAAGGATTTAAATGCAGGACTTGAAGTCCTCCAAAAGTAAGGATTTTAAAAGGAGTATTAATACTAGGTTTTTAAAAAAGAGGCATTACCTAGCAATGAAGAACAAAAGAGATCTCTGTTGGGTTCCTTTACTTGATTTTCTGATTGGATCAGTATACCTTCCTCCACAGAGGGGAAGTCTGTCATTTCTGTCCCTTCCTCTCTCACTTTAAACCTGGTCTGGGTTGTATCCGAGGTGTGGGAAGAGTCGATTTCTTGAGGAGGAAAATGCCAAGATTCTGTTTTCTAAAACAATAATTTTGAAAGAAAATACGCTAAGTTATTAACTGAATTAACAAATATTAACATTCAGATTAAAATACCCACTCACACATTTCCTATAGGATAACATTCTCATCAAAGTTTATAAAAAGTAAAGCTTTTCTTTTTGTTTTTCACAATATTAACTATATTTTATACCTTATACCCATCTTTCAACATTTTGAATCTGCCAGTGATTCCTGAACAATTAGTTCTCATCAATGAATAAATATGGTTCTATAATACAATGAAATTCTTACAATCTCATTTTAATGATACTGAAAAAAAAATCCAAACCTAAAGCTACAATATTCTCACATGTGACCACTTTATTGAACTTTTATTAGCTATACCAGTTTCTACTGGCTCTTTGCTCCTCTTAATAACAGTATCATATCATCCATAAATAATGACAGTTGTCTTTCAAATATTTATACTCTTACATTAGTGGCATGGTTCACAGCAATACTTCAAAAAATAACTATGGGAAGGATTAGTTTTTCCTACTTCTAATTCACCACAGGATGACATCTGATTAAAATGTTAATAAAAATAATAAGTAAATAACTTAAAAACTAGTAAAAATAACTAGAAAAATGGAATTTAAGCCCAAAATACAAAACACAAGCCTAAACGTTTCATTTTTAGTTCTAAAATAAACATAAGACCACACTGTCAAATGCTATGAAAGTTTCTAAACACTTCATCTCAACTTTTGTACTCATCTCTTGAAAAACCAGTAACAAGAAATTCATGGACTATCACCAATCCTCAGACCATATTACGTAGCAATGTTAAATTAAAGTTGAATTAAATACTGATGATAACAAGTTTTATAAGGCTATTTTTCTTCTAAATTTGGAATTGGTTAACTAAGAATATTCTTCCTATGACGCTAGGAAAGCACTCTTTTATTTTCATATTGAATTAATTTGATTAGGAGTGAGCACTGAATTTGATCAAATTACATTAGAGCTTTCTTCCTCCCAATTAAATCTGTAACATATAGCAATAACTTTCGTTACATTGTAATGTCTTTGCATTTCTTATTTGGCAGTGGTAGATCAGACTTTCAACCACATTTGCTAGCAGTCTTAACATATTCTGTCATACAACAGTCATACTAGGATTCATTAATGAACATTTACAATCTTTTAACTTATTTAAATAATTAAAAAAAAAACGAAAACAGTTTACCCCTTTTCCCACTCCCTACCCCACCCTCCCTGAAATCATCAATCTGTTTTCCATATCTAAGGTTTCGTTTTTTGTTTTGTTTTAGATTCCACATAAAAGTGAGACCATGCACTATCTGTCTCTCCCTGTCCCACTTATTTCACTTAGTATAATACCCTTAATGCCCATCCATGTTGCCCCTAATGGCAAGATTTCATTCCTTTTATGGCCGAATAACATTCCGTTGTATGTATATACCACATTTTCTTTATTCATTCATCTATCAATGGACACTTAGGATGTTTCCATATTTTGGCTATTAGAAATAATAAAATGGAGTGAACCTGGGGGTGCATATATTTTTTTCAGTTAGTGTTTTATTTTTCTATGGATAAACACCCAGAAGAGGAATTGCTGCATCATACAGTAGTTCTATTTTTAACTTTCTGAAGAACCTCCATACTGTTTTCCATAGTAATTGTATCAATTTACATTCTCACCAACTGTGCAGTTCCTTTTCTCCATGTCCTTACTAGCACTTATTTTCTTTTTTTTTAAAGATTTTATTTATTTAATTATTTTTAGAGAGAGGGGAATGGAGGGAGATAGGGAAAGAGACATCAATGTGTAGTTGCCTCTCATGAATCTGCTACTGGGGACCTGGCCCGCATGCCAGGCATGAGCCCTAAACTGGGAATCGAACTAGTGATCCTTTGCTTCACAGGTCAGCACTCAATCCACTGAGCCACATTAGCCAGGGCTCCTTTCTTTTTGATAACAGCCATTCTAACAGCTGTGAAATATTACCTCATTATTTTTTTAATTTGCATTTCCCTTATAATTAATGATATTGAGTATCTTTTCATGTTCCTGTTGGCCATTTTTATCTATTCTTTAGAAAAATATCTACTCAGATCTTCTGCCCATTTTTTAATTGTTTGATTTTTGCTATTGAGTTGTGTAAGTTACTTATGTATTTTGGATATTAATCTGTTTTCAGACATATGAATTGCAAATATTTTCCCCAATTCAGCAGGTTGCCTTTTCAATTTGTTGATGGTTTCCATGCTGTACAGAAGCTTTTTAATTCGATGTAGTCCCATTTGTTTATTTTTGGTTTTTGCTGCTTTGCTTTTGGCATGAGATTCAAAATTTCATAGCTAATGCCTATGTCAAAGAGTTTACTGCCTATGTTTTCTTCTAAGAGCTTCAGGCATTATGTTCAAGTCTTTAATCCTTTTTGAGTTAATTTTTGTGTATGGTGTAAGATGATGGTCCAGTTTCATTCCTTTGACTATGCTTGTCCAGTTTTCCCAACATCATTGATTAAAAAGACTGTCCTTTCCCCATTGTGTATTCTTAGTTCCTTTGTTGTAAATTAATGGACCGTATATGCATGGGTTTCCTGCTGGGCTCTCTATTCTGTTCCATTAATCTATGAGGCTATCTTTATGTCAATACCATACTGGTTTGATTGCTGTAACTCTGTAATATATGGGTTGGCCAAGAAGTTTCTTTGGTTTTTCTTTCCGTAAGATGCCTCTAATAGCACTTAATTGTCTTTAACTTCATTAGAAACGATGTTAGACTGCATTGTGACAACTGTCATATCAGCTTTCATTTAAAAAAAATTTACCAAAACTGGTGAATTTTTGTGTAGCCATTTTAATATTTAGGATGGAAAATAAGCAACATTTTTCAGCATATTATGATTTCAAGAAAGGTATAAATGAACTGAAATGCAAAAAAATAAAAATAAAAAAGATTTGTGCCATATATGGAGAAGGTGCTGTGACTGATCTAAGGTGTCAAAAGCAGTTCGTGAAGTTTTGTGCTACAGATTTCTCACTGGATGATGCTCCATGGTTGGGTAGACCAATTGAAGTTGAAAGCAATCAAATTGAGACATTAATTAAGAACAATCAACGTTATACCACATAGGAAATAGCCGCATACTCAAAATATCCAAATCAATAAAGTTACTGGTGAAAATGAAAATTGTGGGAAAAACCATATGAACCTTTTGGCCAACCCAATAGTTTAAAATTAGGGAGTGTGATGCCTCCACTTTTGTTCTTTCTCAAGATTGCTTTTGCTATACTGGGTCTTTCGCGGTTCCATACAAATCTGGGGATTTTTTTGTTTAATTCTGTATGAAAAAAAATGCCATTGGAATATTGATAGAGATCACAGTAAATCTGTACATTGTTTTTGGCAGTATGAACATTTTAACAATATTAATTCTTCCAATCCATGAACACAGAATATTTTTCCATTTCTTTGTATCTCCTTCAACTTCTTTCATCAATGTCTTAGAGTTTTCAGTGTACAGATCTTTTACCTCCTTGGTTAAATTTATTCCTAGGTATTTTATTCTTTTTCATAAACTTACAAATAGGATTCTCTTCTTAATCCTTTTTCTGATAGTACATTATTAGTATCTAGAAATATAACTCATTTTTGTGTACTGATTTTATATCCTGCAACTTTATTGAATACATTTATAAGTTATAATAGTTCTTTCTCATAAACACTTTTAGAGTATCAAGCCATCTGCAAATAGAGACAGTTTTACTTCCTTTTTAATCTGGTTGCCTTTTATTTCTTCTGCTTGCCGAATTTTTGGGGTGGACTTCCAACTATGTTGAAAACAGTGGCAAGAGTGGTACCTTGTCAGTCAGTGTCCCTGATCTTGGAGGAAAAGCTTTCAACTTTTCACCACAGTATGATGAAACCAAAGTATGAGTATGATGTTTGCTGTGGGCTTGTCATATATTTCAGATATATGATTTGGTCCTTTATTCTGCTGAGGTACATTCTCTCTATATCCACTTTGCTCAGCTTTTATCATAAATAAATGATGAATACTGTCAAGTGCTTTTTTCTGCATTTATTGAGATGATCATATGATTTTTATTCTTCATCTTGTTAATGTGGTAGATCACATTGCCTAACTTGAGAATGCTAAAACACCTAGCATTCCTGGAGTAAATCCTACTTGATCATGTTGTCTGATCCTTCTGATGTACCGTTTAATTTGGTTTGTTAATACTTTGTTGAGGATTTTGCATCTCTCTTCATCAGAGATAGTGCCTATAATTTTCTCTTATTGTGGCATCCTTGTCTGGTTTTGGCATCAGGATACTGCTGACCTCATAAAATGAGCTTGGAAGAGTTCCCTCCTCTTCTGTTTTTTTTTTTAGAAGAGTTTGAGAACTGGTATTAACAAGGTTTGGTAGAATTCACCAGTGAAGCCATCTGGTCCTGGACCTCTGTTTGTTGGAAGGTTTTTGATTACTGACTCTTTACTAATATTTGGTCTGTTCAGATTTTCTATTTCATCTTGACTCAGTCTTGGTAGATTATATGTTTCTACAAAAATACCTGTTTCTTCTAGGTTATCACAATTTGTTAGTGTATAATTGTTTTTAGCAGTTTCTTATGATCCTTTGTATTTCTGTGTGATCAGCTCTAACATCTCTTTCATTTCTTTTTTCAATTAAATCTGGTAAAGTATAGCAATAAATTTCTTTATATTGCAACATCTTCACATCTCTTACTTGGTAGTGCTGGATCAGACTCTTAATCATATTTTCTAGCAGTTTTTTAAAAAGATTTTATTTATTTATTTTTAGAGAGGAGAAGGGAGAGAGGGAGATAAACATCAATGTGTGGTTGCCTCTTGAGCAACCCCCAACTGGAGACCTGGTCCGCAACCCAGGCATGTGCCCTGACTGGGAATAGAACCAGTGACCCTTGGATCACAGGCCAGCACTCATTCCACTGAGCAACACTAGCCAGGGCTCTAGCACAGTTTTGCCCATCTTCACTCATGTATAGTAATAGTGAGGTTATCAGTATTTTAGAATGCCTGCTTTTTTTTCTAACCTTGTTCCATACATAACTTTGTTCCATATTTATTTTACACAAGGAAATTCAATTTTCCTTAAAAATATACAGGATTTCACCAGTGAATCTATTCAGTCCAGAAATCTTTTTGATGGCTGGTACTATTATAACTTTGTCCATTTCCTCCCTAGCTGCACTAGTCCACCTCTACAAGCCTTAATAGGTCTCACTGTTTTTTTTTTCCTCTTAACTGGATTTGCTAGAAATATATCCATTTTTCTATCTTTAATTTAATAAGTTTATTATATTTTCTAACTTAGTTATTTGTTCTTTTCTTTACCATGTTTCCTCTACTTGTAGTTTTTCTTTATCTAAAATGTTTGGTTAAATAATAAATTCATTTGATTTTACATTTATTTATTTAAATATAAAGATGGCATTATATTGATAGTGACCTACAAACTTAGATATATAATGTATTGATTTTCATTATTTTGTAGTCTATTACTGAGTCTTCTTCCTTGACCAGCATAAATGTTTTTTAAGAGAATATAGATTTTTTCATTCCCAAATGACCAGAACCCATAAAGATTACAATCAGAAAAATGTTCACAAACATTTTCAAACAAGATGTATTTGAAAGATATTTTTAGTATTTATTTTTTAATATATTTTATTGATTATGCTATTACAGTTGTCCCACTGTCCCCCCTTGACTCCCCTCCACCCTGCACACCCCCTCCCACCCACATTCCCCCCCTTTAGTTCAAGTCCATGTGTCATAAGTTCTTTAGCTTCTACATTTCTCATACTATTCCTGCCCTCCCCTATTTTCTACCCACCATCTATGCTACTTGTTCTCTGTACCTTGACCCCGTCTTCCCCCTCCCACTCCCCTGTTGCAAACCCTCCATGTGATCTCCATTTCTGTGGTTCTGTTCCTGTTCTAGTGGTTTGCTTTCCTTTTTGTTTTAGGTCTGGTTGTTAATAATTGTGAGTTTGCTGTCATTCTACTGTACATGTTTTTTATCTTCTTTTTCTTAGATAAGTCCCTTTAACATTTCATATAATAAGGGCTTGGTGATGATGAACTCCTTTAACTTGACCTTATCTCAGAAGCACTTTATCTGCCCTTCCATTCTAAATGACAGCTTTGCTGGATAGAGCAATCTTGGATGTAGGTCCTTGCATTTCTTTGCTTGGAATACTTTTTTCCAGTCCCTTCTTGCCTGTAAGGTCTCTTTTGAGAAATCAGCTGACAGTCTATGGGAACTCCTTTGTAGGTAACTGCCTCCTTTTCTCTTGCTGCTTCTAGGATTCACTCCTTCATTTTAATCTTGGCTAATGGAATTATGATGTGCCTTGGTGTGTTCCTCCTTGGGTCCACCTTCTTTGGAACTCTCTGAGCTTCCTAGACTTCCTGGAAGTCTATTCCCTTTGCCAGATTGGGGAAGTTCTCCTTTATTATTTGTTCAAATAACTTTTCCACTTGTTGCTCTTCCTCTTCTCCTTCTGGTACCCCTATAATTCAGATGTTGGGATGTTTAAAGATGTCCTGGAGGTTCCTAAGCCTCTCCTCATTTTTTTTTGAATTCTTGTTTCTTCATTCTTTTCTGGTTGGATGCTTCTTTCTTCCTTCTGGTCCACACTGTTGATATGAGTCCCAGTTTCCTTCCCATCTCTTTTGGTTCCCTATACATTTTCCTTTATTTCACTTAGTGTAACCTTCATTTGTTCATCTAATTTGTGACCAAATTCAACCAATTCTGTGAGCATCCTGATTAACAGTGTCTTGAACTGTGCATCTGATAAGGTTGGCTATCTCTTCATTGCTTAGTTGTATTTTTTTCTGGAGCTTTGAGCTGTTCTTTCATTTGGGCCATTTTTTTTTCCTTTAATGTGCCTGTTAGGTAGTTAGGGGTGGAGCCTTAGGTGTTCACAAGGAGCAGTAACCCACGTCACTGTGTTGTGAAGCTGTATGTGGGGAAGGGGTCCAAGAGGGAACAATGGCACTTGCTCCACTCTCTGCTGGATTTCAGTCACTTCCCCCACTTCCCACAAACAAATTGGGCCCTTCTGGAGCTGATTCCTGGGTGGGCGGGTTTGTGTACATTCTAGGAGAGTCTCCAATGAACTCTTGTGAGGCTGGGAGTTTCTCCCACTGCCGCCTCAACCCCCACAGGTGTTTTCAATCAGTGGTTTGAGGCTTTATATCCTCATGCTGGGGCCCTGGGTTGCGTCGTCTGTCTCACTCGCCAATTTTTCTTCCCGGTTTATCAGTGCACAAATGTGGGACTGCCTGCTTCACCAGCTGCCACCATAGCCTTGCCGGCCAGCTGCAACCACTCCATAATCCGGCGCTGGGTCCGCCAGCCCCTTGCGGTCCTCTTTGCCACAAGTCCTCTCCACATGTCTGTCTCCACCCCTCCTACTGGTCTAGATGAGTGTGTCTTCTTTTAAGTCCTTGTTGTTGGACTTCCATACAGTTCAATTTTCTGTCAGTTCTGGATGTTTTTTTGTTTTAAAATTGTTGTCCTCCTTTTGGCTGTGCGAGGAGGCACAGTGTATCTACCTACGCCTTCATCTTGGCTGGAAGTCTCCTGAGGAAGTGTTTTTAGTTATTTAAAATATACTAACCAAAGGCTTTTTAGTTTTTTTTTAAAAAATAACTATCCACTACTTAATAACTTATACAAATATATACAGAGAAAAGAATGGAGAGAAATACTCTAAAATATTAACATTACTCAGGCTTGTGAGATTCTGAAACACTAAACCTTTGACATTGCAAAATGTCTCAATTCCTTCTATGCGGGATAAGTATAGCACCAAATTGCTATTAGAAACATGTTTTTTAAAATTTTTAATACTTGAAAATAAAAGAAATGATAATCATTAATTTTAAATCTTTTGAGAGCACTCCACTCTACAGGGAATAGTAAGCCAATAAAGAGTTTTAAAGCAGGGAAGTTCTGGTCATTTTTTGACTCTCACTACAACAAAATCTCTAATCCCTGACTTAACTCTCAGCCCCTTCGACCAGGGTTTGAGCCTGGTCCCAGTTTACTATTCACTGCTAGTAAGAGATGTTATCTATTTGGTCTCCTGACCCCCTGGTGTGGTCCACAGATCACTTACTCTGCTCCAGGTCCTTAACTGTAATAATTATTTAACCTCATGAAGACAACCACCCTATCATATTAACACTTTTCATAATACCTTTCTTACTTGTATTTCCTTCTTTACCATCCTGAGAGTTCATAGTCATCCTTATAATTACTACCTTGCAAACATTTTTAACTTTCTTGCCTTTCTCACCCATTATCCCACTTGCCTGGCAAAAGATTAGTTCTGTTGAATCTTCTCCTTAACTGAATCCAAGCAGCAGTGCATTGGTGAAGAAAATACATACCCAGACAGGTTTTCTTTAAATTGATCACATTAAACCACAAGGGCACTCGGCATTGCCTGAAAAACCCTACTGTATTTTCCTGGGAGTTGACTTGCTAAAGTAACTACTTATTTCTTCTCAAAATTCAACTGAACTTTCCTTCCTCATTTTCTTTTTAGAATTATTTTAAATCCATATTTTAGAGAGAGAGAAAGAGAAACACTGATAGTGGTTCTACTTACTTATGTATCCATTGGTTGATTATTGTACGCACCCTGACTGGGGATGGAACCCACAATGCTGAGGTATCAGGACTTTATCCCAAGTTGGGGTGTCTAACCAACTGAACCAGCCCACCAATGCCTATCTTTCCTCATTAACTGATGATTTCATTTCATACTGCATTAAGTAAATAGCAGAAGATGAAAATTCCTAATCTTCCCACTACCAAATCTACAAACTCACTGTGTATACAGATTTTCATCTTGTGCCTTAAGAAAAAAATCTTTCTATCAAAGGCATTCTCATCTCCCAGTTTTTTTTGGTGATTTCCTTCCTATATGTGATTCTCCCACTTTCCCTCACTATGATTCATTCCTCTCCCCAGGCAAACATACTTGCATAATTTTCTATCCAAAAATTAATTTTTAAGTCTCTGTTTAACATTCCTCTTATTTCTGCATATTTTGTTGTTATGTTTCTGTCACACAGTGATTCCTGTATAATACCTTTTAAATCAATATAAAAAGGCCCTCAACTCTCAATATTTTGACATATATAAGCAGGGAGGGCATATAAGCAGTTGGATAAATACAAATTCTAAGGGAGAAGTATAAACTGAAGATATAAATTTAAGATTTTTAAGTATGAAGCCCTAGATCTAGGTGAAAACCATAGTATTCCAACATTTCAAGCAGAAGTCAAAAACTCAGATGTGTACTGGGGCAGAGAGGTAAACAGAAATGAGCAAATCTGCCTGGAATCAGAGAGTAATGGGACTTATGGCCAACTATGCACTGCATGAACACTTTAAAGTGTTCTACTTCAAAAAGTTTAAAATACTGTGCTAAAAAAATTGTTTCTGTAAATTATATTTGGGCCATATTCAGGTCCACAGCTTGTAACCTTTGATTTTGAGGTTTATTTATTTATATTTATTTTCTTTTTTTAAAGTTGTTGTTCAAGTACAGTTGTGTCCATTTTCACTCCACCACGCTCCCCCACCCTATCCACCCCCGCCTCCCACCCTTGAACCTATCCCCCTTGACTTCGTCCATGTGTCCTTTATACATGTTCCTTGATGGGCCTTCCTGTGTTTTTCCCCAATATCCTTCTTCCCCTTCCTCTCTGGTTACTGTCAGTTTGTTCTTTGGTTCTTTGTTCTTTGGTCAGTTTGTTCAATGTCTCTGGTTATATTTTCCTTGCCTGTTAGTTTTGTTGATTAGGTTCCACTTATAGGTGAGATCGTATGGTATTTGTCTTTCACCACCTGGCTTATGTCACTCAGCATAATGCTCTCCAGTTCCATTCATGCTGCCACAAAGGGTAGGACTCCTTTCTTTCTGCTGTGTAGCATTCCACTGTGTAAATGTACCAGAGTTTTCTGATCCACTCACTTACTAATTGGTACTTTGGTAGCTTCTAGCACTTGGCTGTTGTAAATTGTGCTGCTATGAACATTGGGGTGCATAGGCTCTTTTGAATGGTGTTTTGGAATTCTTAGGGTATATTCCCAGCAGTGGAATTGCTGGTTTAAAGTGGAAGATAAAGCAGCAAAGAAAACTGAAGGTGAATAAATACCCCAAAGAGTAGAAAGGAAACCAGGAGAAGCCAAGAAATGATTTTTAAGAAGTTATGCAATGACCAGAAAACTGTATAAGAACAATTAAAATAAAAAAATAAAATAAAATAAAATAAAAGAAGTTATGCAATGGTTAACAGTGTCAAATGCTATTTACTTCATGCGCCTAGGATGACGATAGAAAAGTGTTCACTGTATTCAGCTACATAAATATTGTTGGTAACACTTGTTTTCACCGAGTTGACGTCAGATCACAAAGTACCAATAGATCAAGTAGAAGAACAAGTAGATCCTAGCGAGTGATATAGGGCATATACATTGACCCTTGAATAACACCCAGGGTTAGGGGTGCCAACCCCTCTGTGCAGTTGAAAATCTTCTATGACTTTTCACTCCCCCAAAATTTAACTGCCCAGAGTTTCCACAGGGGATTGGTTCCAGAATCCCCATGGATACCAAAATCCACAAATGGTCAGGTCCCTATATAAAATGGCATAGATCAATGCATACAGTCAGCCCTCCCCACCCAGACTCCCAACCATGGACTGAAAACATTACAGGTACTTATGAAAAAATTCCATGTATAAATGGACCCACATAATTCAAACCTCTGTTGTTCAACAGTAATCTGTATATTAAAAAGGGAAAAATACAGTTGTTACAATTGTCTACATATAAAGTCCTAAAGAATCTACAAAAATCTAGTCCTAGAGCTAGTAAATGAGATAAGCAAGGTCATAGGATACAAGGTCAACATAAAAATTCAATCATATTTCTATATGCTTATGATGAACAATAGGAAATTGAATTTTTTTTAAACACTAGTAATTCTAACAAAATGTGTGTTAAGTTTGGTACACTGAAGACAACAAAACACTGATGGAGAAATTAAAGATCTAAATAAAACTGAGGCTGAAAAGGGAGCAAATGACAGAAAACTGTACAAGAACAATTAAAATAAATAAAACTGAAAGAGCTACTGTGTTTGTGGTTTGGAGAACTCTGTATTAAGATGTCAATTCTCTGCAGATTTATATATAGACTCAAGGCAATGTTAATCAAAATTCCAGCAGACTTTTTAAATAGAAATTGACAAGCTGACTCTGAAATGTATACATATATAAAAATTCAAAAAACCTAGCATAAACATAACTATTTTTAAGAAGAGAAAAAAAGTGGAAGAACTCATACTACCTGATTTCTAGATAGTCCAGGAATCAAGAGTGTGGTATTGAGATGAGGGGAAACAAATATATCAGTGAAATATAGAGTCCAGAAATAGACCCCTACATATATGGTAAAACATGGGGAGTATTACTTATATCTAGTGGGAAGAGACCAAGGATGCTGCTCAACATCTTACAATACATAGGACAGCCCATACAAGAAAAAATTATCTGGCCTAAAATGTCATAAGTGGTGAGATTGAGAAATCCTTTTTTTAACGAAAAACAGGAGAAAATCTTTGTGACTTAGAATGAGGCCAAAAATTTCTCAGGACACAATAAGTACAAACCATAAAAAACAAAAATCAATAAACCAACTTCATCAAAATTAAAACTTCGGCTCTTTGAAAGACAGATAGAAAAATTCGGGGTTGCAGTGGGAAGAAGCGGTAGCTGGTGGTCCTGGGCGCACAGGCGGCAGTTCCTGGGCACAGGGAGGCAACGAGCAGATCAAGTGAGGTGTACAAAGTGGCTGACCACGGTCACACATTCATGCGCAGATAAACCAGGCAAAACCGGCAGCGAGACAGTGCGCAGCACAGGGCCCCAGCGCCGGGAATAAAGCCTAAAAAATACCGATTGAGAACACTTGTGAGACCTGGGTACTGGGAGGGAATCCCAGCCTCACGGGAGAGTTCGTTGGAGAGACCTACAGGGTCCTAGAATGTGCACCAGCCCGCCCACACGAAAATCAGTGCCAGAGGGGCCCAATTTGCTTGGGGAAAGCAGTGAAGGGGACTGGAGTCCACGAGACAACGGAGCAAGCACATTGTTCCCTTTCGGACCCTGCCCCCACATCCAGCATCACAAGCCAGCGACTGGGCTGCCCCGCCCTGGTAAACGCCTAAGGTTCCACCCCTCACCATGTAACAGCTGCAACCAGACCAAAAAAACCCCAAAACCAAGGATGGCTCAAACGGAAGAATAGATGGGGCCCCAGAGCTAATTTATCTAAGCGACCAAGAGGTAGCCAACCTATCAGATGCACAGTTCAAAGCACTGGTGATTAGGAAGCTCACGGAATTGGTTGATTTTGATTGCAAATTAGATGAACAAATGGAGGCTACAATAAGTGAAATGAAGAAAAACGCACAGGGAACCAATAGTGATGGGAGGAAAACTGGAACTCAAATCGATGGAGTGAACCAGAAGGAAGAAGGAAACAAACAAACAAAAGAATGAAGAAACAAGAATTCAAAAAAATGAGGAGAGGCTTAGGAACCTCCAGGACATCTTTAAACATCCCAACATCTGAATTATAGCGGTACGAGAAGGGGAAGAGGAAGAGCAACAAGTGGAGAACTTATTTGAACAAATAATAAAGGAGAACTTCACCAATCTGGCAAAGGAAATAGACTTCCAGGAAGTCCAGGAAGCTCAGAGAGTCCCAAAGAAGTTGGACCTAAGCAGGAACATACCAAGGCACATCATAATTCCATTAGCCAAGATTAAAATGAAGGAGAGAATTCTAGAAGCAGCAAGGGATAAGGGGACAGTCACCTACAAAGGAGTTCCCATCACACTGTCAGCTGA
>PVKU01012224.1:0-37019 GCA_004027475.1 Anoura caudifer | reverse complement strand
TTTTTTTTTTTTTTTTTTTTTTTTTTTTTTTTTTTTTTTTTTTTTTTTTTTTTTTTTTTTTTTTTTTTTTTTTTTTTTTTTTTTTTTTTTTTTTTTTTAATTCTGTCCAGTTCAGGCCAGTACTAATAAACCTAAATTCCAAAGTTACAGAGCAGGCAGAGTTGAACTTTGAAAGGTCACTCTATAAATGAAAGCCTAGTTAATACCCATTTTTTGCCCTCTCATCCTATCTCATTTTAACTTGATCATCTAAAATTAAATGAGGGAGCAAATATATTGTTATAAAAAGATGTTATTAGGGATTTTCCAGTCTCAGGCTCAGTTTAAATCCCAAGAGAATAGTGGTCAACCAACTCATATGCCAAAGAGAGGCATCTGTTTTCCAGATCAGCAAGCAGGACTTGCTAATAGGTGGCCAAAGACCAGTTTTGTAACCAAAGGTAGCCACCCACATCCAGTCTATGGAAGACATTTGAGAGGTTGAGAAAATCTTTTGTAAACTAGAAGAGGGTTTCAGGAAATATTGGTCAACCACGTGCTCCCCCTCAAATATGTTCCTACTCCTCTCTACTGTGGAGGAGGGATAAGGGAGATATCCCTTCATTTCAACTCTGAAGAAAGAGGCTTTAATGGGACTCTTTGTAAAGCTTGATCTGTGTAGCCTAGAGCTGAGATACTGGTCCCATGGTGTCCAGTTGATGCCTGAGAGATAGAAAAAGCCAGACATCGTGGCTGGCTAGTTACCATTACATAGAACAAATATTTGCTGTAATAAAACAGCTTAAATGTCAAAAGTTTATCAGTACATTAATTATGTTTGCAGGGAACAAATGTGGTTATGTTAAAGAGAGTGAGACAGAGAAGTGGGAGGGGACAGAGAGAAGGAGAGAGAAGGAGAGGTTGATTCTGGAATTATTTAGAGATGGCTAAAGAACCTCAATAGGAAGAGGGAGATGTGTTGAATGACTATGTCTGAAGGAGGAGTGAAAAGCCACAAGAGGTGCATTTTCTGGGCAAGAAGAGAATTGCAAATAAGATGGTAGAGTTTCTGTGCTGTCTATTCTGTTCCATTGATCTATGTGTCTGTTTTTATGCCAGTGCCATGCTGTTTTGATTACTAGGTGCTTGTAGCCAGGCAGGGGTCACCAGAAAATAGGAGAAAATGTCCCACAAACCTCATTGGGGGATGGGGGAAGTGAATGATACGGGTTAAGATACTTTGCATAACAAAAAGGCAAGCTAATAGATGTGTTGCCTCCCCAGGCAGAAGGTGTATGTGACTTTCAGAATGTATCCGACTTTCAGAGTGTATCCAGACTGGTGACATAGCCAGAGAAAGTGAGTGCCTTCCCTGGAAGCCCTTGTGTCACAAGAACCCTTGCCCTGACTAAAGATGGCTGATGAGAGAAGGTAGACGATACAGGAAACTGGCAAATGTAGCTTATTGTGGGAGGAGCTGAGATGAGCTCACATAGGAAGCTCCAGCTCAAGATTTAAAATAAGGGCTGGAAGCCATGAGGAGAAAGCCATGATGTAGCAGCTAGGCAGTTTGTAGTAAAGCTGGTCTGCCAAGAGGGAGAGCCATGCAGGAAGAGTGAGGAAAGAGAAGGAGGAAGAGTAGCCATGGAAAAGGAGCTATGAGCCAGAAGGGAATTCAGCCATGTGGCTGGTAGTGAAATAGCAACAATGTGGTTTGTAGTGAAGGAGTCAGCCATACTGCCTATAATGATATAGCCGGTATACAGCTTATAGTCAGGATTCTGCCATGAGGCCTGGTATAGTAAGGGAGAGAACAGCCTTCTTCTGCTCTGTTCATGCCCACTCTAGCTGACTCAGAAGCCACTAGATTGCCTTGCAAGACATTTACCTGCTGCCTGACAGACCCAGACTTTATCTGGACTCTTGGGACTTGGGATATATGGAGAGACAACTCTCCTGAGACTTGTGCACTCCCAGATTTCACTGATTTGGTACAACATGGTTTGTGTTTTCCTGGACGATTTTATGGAGGACAACATACCCCAAAACTTGAAGAAGAGAGTTGTTGTGAGAGGATGGTGACTTTGAAACCCATGAGTATACCTTCCAGAAGGGATAGAGAACTGTTTGTGCAGCTGGCTTAAGCTAAGTATGGGGGGAACTATTGGGCTTGTTTTTGGCTTATGGCCCAGTGGGGAGCAAGGGAAATGCTGGGTCTCATGGGAGAATGGGGCTCCAAGCTGGAGTGCATCCAGTTCCCCCAAGGTTTTACCCATGTAAATAAAAACCTGTTTCTTCCAACACTAATTGTTTGGTCATGCATCAAGGCTGACTCTTCCAGCCAAGATAGAGGCATAGGTAGACATGCTTCACAGCCTCGCATAATCATAAGAGATAGCACAACTAACCTCAAAACAAAATACAACCAGAAGTGCCAGAAAATTTAACTGTATGGAAGTCTGACAACCAAGGATTTAAAAAAGAAATATTTATCCTGATGAGTAGAAGGGGTGGAGACAGGGAGCCAGGGCAGAAGGGACCTTGTGTGGCAGCAGCAAGGCAGCAGGGGAGAGGCAGCGGTGATGGTGGCCGGTGGAACAGGCAGTCCCACATTCATGTGTGGTAGATAAAAACTGGGAGGGACACCTGGGCAGTGAGTCATCCCAGACCTAGGCCAGACCAAGCAGTCCAGGGTTCCAGGATTATGTACTGGGAAAATACAGCCTCATAACTTCTGGCTGTAAAAATCAGTGGGGGTTGGGTAAATGGAAGAAACTGCTGGTCTCTCAGTAGAATCTATTTAAAGAACACACACAGCCCTAGAATGTATGCAAACTCACCTACTCTGGCATTGAGCACCAGGGAAGCAGCCAGAGGAGCACCAATTGCATACAGAAGTGAGGGTAGTGACTGGAAATGGAGTGAGAGCTGAGCAAGTGGCTTTGTCCCTTCTCCCACCCTTCTCCCACATACAGCATCACAAAGAAGTACAGTGGGTTGTTCCACCCTGGTGAATACCCAAGACTCCACCCCTTACATCCTAACAGGTGCAGGGAGACAGGGAGTCAAAGCAGCTCTACCTAATGCACAGAATCAAACACAGGGAGGCTACCAAATTGAGGAAGCATAGAAATATAGCCCAAGTGAAAGAATAGGTCAAAACTCTAGAAAAAAGAACTAAGCAAAATGGAGATAGCCAACCTATCAGATGCAGAGTTCAAAATGCTAGTGATAAGGATGTGTAGAGATCCCCTTGACACAGGAAATGCATAAGGGAAGAAATGAAGGCTACACTGAGTGAAATAAAGAAAAATTCACAGGGAACCAACAGTGAAGGGAAAGGAAGCTGTGTTTTAAATCAATGATTTGGAACATAAGGAAGAAATAAACAGTCAACCAGTACAGAATGAAGAAACAAGAATTCAAAAAAAAAAAAATGTGGAGTGAATAAGAAGACTCTGCAACATCTCCAAATGTGCCAACCTCCAAATCATAAGGATGCCAGAGATAGAAAAAGAAGAGCAAAAAAATTAAAACTTATTTGAAAATATAATGAAAGAAAACTTCCCTAATTTGGTGAAGGAAATAGACATACAAGTTCAGGAAGCACAGAGTGTCCCAAACAAGTTGGGCCCTAAGAGGACCACACCCAGATACATCATAATTAAAATGCCAAAGGTTAAGATAAAGAGAGAATCTTAAAAGCAGCAAGAGAAGAGCAGAGAGTTACTTATAAAGGCGTTCCCATAAGACTATCAGCTGATTTCTCAAAAAAAACTTTGCAGGCAAGAAGAGACTGGCAAGTAGTATTCAAAGTGATGAAAAGCAAGGACCTGCAACCAAGATTACTGTTTCCACCAAAGCTATCATTTAGAATTGATGGTCAGATAAAGTACTTTCCAGACAAGGTAAAGCTAAAAGACTTCATCATCATCAAGCCCTTATTATATGAAATGTTAAAAGGATTTATTTAAGAAAAAGAAGAAGATCAAAACTATGAACAGTAAAAAGACAACAAACACAACCATCAGCAATTGAATCTAAAAAGAACAAAAACAAAAACAAACTAAGCAAACAACTACAACAGGAACAGAATCATAGAAATGGAGATTATATGGAGGGCTATCCATGGGGAAGGGGAAGGGAGAGAATGGGGTGAAAAGTATATGGATTAAAAAGCATAATTGTTAGGCACAAAATAGACAGGGGATGTTAAGAATAGTATAGGAAATGGGGAAGCCTAAGAACTTATATTCACAACCCATGGACATGAACTAAGAGGGGTATTGCTGGAGGGAAGATGGTACCTGGCAGAGGGGGGCAAGGGGAAAAAACTGGGGCAACTATAGTAACATAATCAATAAAATATATTTAAAAGAAAAAAACATTCAAACCTGTAGAAATTTTTTATGAGTTTATTTGAGCCAAACTGAAGACAATTGCCAGAAGCAAAACCTCAATGAATTGAGAATATGCTCCAGAGAATGGCAATTTAGCACTTTATTTTATACATTACAATCAAAGGAGGAGTCCTACAGAGCACACAGTATAGTCACTGGTGATAGATTCGGAAGGTAAGAGAAAGCAAAGTGGGGAAATCTCTGGGACTGGATAAAAAGTAAAAGGAATAGACACAAACTTCTTTTACATAGGTGGAATACAGGATACTTAACAGTCAAAAATTAACATGATAATAAAAACAATGAAAGGATTTGTGGTGTCTGCTGTTGTGCGAGATTGTGCCCTAAAGCTTATAAGAGAGATGGAGAGAGAGAGAAAGAGAGGGAGGAAGGGAAGGAGAGAAGGAGGGAGGGAGGGAGGGAGGGATGAAGGGAGAGAGAGAGAGAGAGGGAGAGAGAGAAAAGAAGACAGAAAGAAAGAAAATTACTTTGACATTCCAAAGGTAAGTTATTATAGATGCAAAAAGACAATAGCCTCAGTTAAGGTTAAGACTGACCCTTGTCAAGGAAGATACCAGCTTACGATATGACTATCAGCCATGATTCACTTTCAGTTAAAAAGTTTACTTCATATCATCATTTGTGGTTACTTTCATTCTCGGAGTTGTAAGACTGAAGACTGCCACCAGGCCTTCTTTGAGTTTGTCAGGTTTAGCATGTGGCCCCTTTTCTATCCATGAATGCCACTGATATTTTAATAAGAAATGAGTTGAATCTCTTCATTACTTTGAGCAGTATGGACATTTTAATGATGTAAATTATAACTAAAAAAATTTTAAGCTTTATTGAGATATAATTAACCACAACAAAAAAAGATGGTGAGGTTTCTGACAAACCCACATGTGGGCTACCACTGAGAGTCGACTTTAAAACTTCCATGCTCAAAGATAATACCAGGCATTGGAATAAAATCTTTTATCTCTGCCTCACCACATTCTGCCTGCCCTGCCCCTTGGTAACACCGTGAATGAGGGAGGAATTAAACTGGGGGAAACGAGAAGCATCTCCTCAGACTCTCCTTCCCATACCCTAGACAAGTCTGAGTTAGGGGAGGAGAGATGGTTGTACTTAAAAATAAATTGGAGGTTTGCATTACCCCAACTGTTACTGAATTGGGAGTATGTTTTGGGACTAAAGGCACTGGAAGAAGACTCATAGGGTCTGCCTAGTTGTTCACAGAGCCTCAGGAAAAAAACTAGCAACACTTTGCCATAATTTTCCTCTCTGTGTCTCTCCTCTATTTTTCTTGTTTATTTAAAATAAATTATAGACATCAAGACACTTAACCTGTAAATATTTACCTCTCATTTCCTAAGAATAAGGACAATTGCTTCTAGGACAACCCTACCGTTATCAGGACTAAGATACTTAATTCTCAAGATTTCCATATCTTCTAATACCTAGTTACATGCAAAAATTCCCAAATGTTGTATTAATGTATTTGTAGCATTTATTTATTTAGTTTGGTTAGTTAACCAGTATCCCATCTGGCTTTACACATTGGTGGTTCTATCTCTTTAGTCTCTTTTAGTCTAGAATAGATCCTTCATTGATTTTTATGTCACTGTATTTTTGAATAATCTAGGATATTATCTTTATAGAATGTCTAATAGCCTGTATTTGGCTGATTGTTTTATCCTCTTACAGTTCAACATTTTTCTCTATTGCCTATATTCCTATAAGCTTAGGTAAATTGGCTTCAGGTGTAAGTGTAGTTCATAGGTGATGCTGTGTATTTCTTATTATGGCATATCAGATTGTTTCACTATTAGAGATTCTAAATTTAATAAGTTGGCTAATATAATGACTATTCCATTGTGAAAGTCCATTTTTCCCTTTGTAATTAGTAAAAAATCTGTGTAAATCATCTGTTCTTCAATCACTTTTTTAAACATATGCATAAACTTCAAAGTACTAAAAATGATTACCCCCAAAAGTCTAGTTACTATCCATTACCATACAATTGGTGACCCTTCACCTCTTTCTGCTACCCTCCAATCCCCTTTTTCTCTTATAACCACTGATCTATTCTCTTTGTCTATAAGTTTGTTTTTGTTTTGTTTGTTTAGATTCCACATGTAACTGAAATAATATGGCATTTGTCTTCTATTTATGACTTATTTCACTTAGCATTATACCCTCAAGTTCCATCCATGCTGTCTCATATGGCTTGCTGTCATTTTTTTAGAACTGACTAGTGTTCCATTGTACACAGACCGCATTTTCTTTATCAATACCTCCTTTAATGGACTCATAGGTTGTTTCCATATCTTGGCTCTTGTAAATAATGCTGCAATGAACATGAGGCTACATATATCTTTTTGAATTAGTGTTTTGGATTTATTCAGATAAATATTCAGAAGTAGAATAGCTGGATCATGTGGTAGTTTTATTCTTAATTTCTTTAAGAATCTCCATATTGTTTTCCATAGGGGATGCACCAATTTATAATCTTACCAATGGTGTATAAGGGTTCCCTTTCCTCCACATCCTTTCCAACACTTGCTATACTTTTGTATTTTTTTGTGTTAGCTGTTTTTTAACAAGTGTGAAGTTATATTTCATTATGGTTTTGATGTGCATTTCCATAATAGTTAGTAATGTTGAACATCTTTTCATGTGCCTATTGGGTATCCGTATATCTTTGGAAAAATATGTACTCAGATCCTCTGTCCATTTCTTAATCATTTTCTTTTAGTTGTAAGAATTCTTCATTATTTTACATATTAACCCCTTACTGAATGTATAATTTGCAAATATCTTCTCTCATTTAGTAGATTGCCTTTTCATTTTTGACGATGGTTTCTTTTGCTATGAAAAATTTTTTAGTTTGATGTATTCCCATTTATTTACTTTTGCTTTTGTTTCTCTTGCCTTTGGAGTCAGAGCCACGCAAACATTGCTAAGACCAATGTCAAGATATTTACCACTCCCCTGGCTGGTGTAGTTCAGTGGATTGAGTGCTGGCCTGTGAATCAAAGGGTTACCAGTTCCATTCCCATTCAGGGTATACGCCTAGGTTTCAAGCCAGGTCCCCAGTAGGGGGTGTGTGAAAGGCAATCGCATTGATGTTTCTCTTCCTCTCTTTTCCCCTCGCTTCCTCTCTCTAAAAGTAAATAAATAAAACCACACACACACAAAAAAAAGAAATTTACCACTTATTTCTTCTAGGAGTTTATGGTATCAGGTCATACATTCAAGTCTTTAATCTATTTTGAGTTAATACTTGTATAGTATAAGATTGTTGATTTTACCATTCATTAATGATGCATTTGTAATAAACTACATTATCTTTGCAAAATGGTAATTAAAATATATTTTTCTTTATGTTTATTAGCTCTTCTTTTAGTTAAAAAAGACAGTTTTGTTTTTATTCTCTCTCTTTTTTAGCATCATTCTGTGGACTTAGGGATTTTAGTTTATATTAATGGGTTATAATTACTTACCATCATGATTATTTTTACTGTTATATTTATTCCAAACTTGACAATATGATGGTGATTCAAGGTGATTCCTTTATTCTCTCTGACATTATACTTGGTTACTTTCTTATGTCAGGATTCCCTAATATTTTCCAAACCTCCGGCCTGAAATCAGCCATTTCTCTACATAGATCTGGTTATTTTCCTTGAAAAATAAGTAATTACAAAACAAAATCTAAGTGCTAGGGGCTAATTGCTATTAAAATAAGATATCATAGGTTCTGGGACTTTTTTGTGGACAGAGACAAAAGATATATTAAAAAGAAAATTAAGTATTTATATTGATATTTTCATTACAAAATTAACATTATAAATTTGATTTTTCCTTAGTGATTATGTTTTACATTTTTTTGTTTATTACACTGAAAATCCTGACTCCTAAGGAGTTTTTTTTGTGTGTGGATTTTAACTTATACTGATGGACTATAATTTGCTTTATCTTAATTGTATGCTATGTGTGTGTGTTTTTGCTAAATTTACTGAGTTGAATTTGGATACAATATCTTCTTGGCATATACATTTTGCAGATACATTTTAAAAGATACACCACTAAGAAAATACAGAAGTAACACTGTGTTCAATAGTTATTTGAAGCAATTCTTTAACTTGCATAGTTTTGTTATCAATTAAATTCATTTATTTCTACCTGTGTTGAATTGTAGTGTCTGCTGTTTTTTTTTTATATATGATTTTGTTTTTCAAATATACAAAACCATTACATAGTTCAAAAGTTCAAACAAAATACAAAGTGTATTGAGAGACAGCCAGCCCTAATCGACATTCTGTTCACCTCATTGCCAATGCCCACAGGGAGCTGTTCCATTAGGTTTCTTGTTTGTCTGTCTCAGTTACCCCATCATAAACTGGTTGCTATGGCAGAGGATTTACTGGCCCAAACACACGGCCCACAGATGAATGAAACCATGAATCAAACCAAAGCAGTTCTCTTGCAGGGGTAGAGCACTCACCTATCTCACAAAGGCCCTACTGATGTAACTGGGGAAAAAAATATGCTTTGAAATCATCAGGTTCTGCCAGTTACTATATGTGTGACTTTGGGCAAGTTCCTTAACTTCTCTGAGCTTCATTTTTCCCATTTATGATTTAGGGATCATAATGCCAATTTTGCAGAAATATAACAAGGGTTAAACATAATTTACACAAAATAATTAGCAGATTGCTAGGCACATAGTAACTATTTAGTGAATGTTACAAATTATAACTAGCGAAACCATAATATCAGTCATACGAAAGCATACAGGAAAATTTTACTTTTGATTTTTCATTGAAGTATTGTGATCTGATTGCATGTCAATCTGTTCAATAAAATTAAAAATTTCTAGGAATTGGTGAACTTGAAATATTGGGCCAAAAACAATCTTAAAATGCAAACAAGTCAGGGTTTGGTAATTCTATGATTTTAAGAAGGTTAAAAACATCTCAGAGAATTGCTTTTTTTTTTTTTTTTCAAAAGACAGGCTTTAACAGTTTAGTGAAAAGAAAGTTCTACTACTGCTAGAAGAAATGTAGGAATAATACAGTCATTTCTGGCTAAAGTGAGTATTACTTACATTTGAATTAATTTCCTCATTGTTTTCCTTCTGACTGCAATATAAAATATTATTATGCCCCCTATGTTTTAAAGAATTTTCATCCTGTATTTAACACAAAGAAGGTTGAACCATGCAAAGGTGGAATTTAATTTGTATAAAATCCTCTTTGTGACATGGCCTAATTAAGATACCCATTAAATCATGTAATGCTAATTAAATTTGGAGGCAAATATAATTGAGCACTTTTAGATTTCTTTGAACATAAAATTAATGCAGTAGACACAAAATGGATGTGCTAATTGAATATTGTTATGAGGAATATTACATGAGTAAAAATTATGGCTGCTATCTGATGGACATTATTGCTTTACAAAATGTGACAGACTGAGCTTACTAGATTTACCAGCATAATTTTTATGAACCTACAGGAGAAAAACTGTTAGTGACTGTTTTTCTAAAGACAAAGATTATTCAACAGTTTTCTTCTGACCTTAAATGTCTTGGTCCCTGTCTGAAAGTGTTTGTTATATTGTTGGACTTTATAGTGATAAATTGCTCACAATGACTTGCTGTAAGGCAGGAAATTTCAAACTTTTTGATCTTAAGACTCTCTTACACTCTTAAAATTTATCTAGGACTTCCAAGTACTTTCATTGATGTAGGTTTTAAACCTACATCATTGATAAATAAGATACTTAACATACTTATCATTGACAAGTATCTACTGATACTTATCATATGAGGAAATTAAAATTGAAAAACAAATTAAATACTTGTTTATTAATTCATCTAAAATAGCAAAATTACGCAATTACACATTGACATAAATAGAATTTTTAAATAAAACATCACATGTTTCTCCAAGAAATACTGAGAAAAAGTGACATCATTGTACATTTTTGCAAACCTCTTTGAGGTCCATTTTCATAGAACACATCCAATTTCTGTCACTTTTCTCTGAATTGTGATATGTTGCCTTGGTTGAAGTATATGAAGAAAATTCAACCTCACAGAGGTAAGTGGAAAATGAGGAATATTTTAGTAGCTTTTTCAAATAATTTGTGGATATCATTCTTTGATGCAATGTCCAAAGGAGCAGTTGCAATGTAGTTAGTATCTCAAACCATATCAAGATATTTTTCACTCTGTTGCACTCTGAACAGTCTCTCTAACCACGGTTTGAGAGCCTGACCAAACCATGATCGTTTGGTACTATCATGCACTGGTAATTTGAAAATATTGGTTCACTGAGTTATGTAGATATTACAAATATTGACAGATTTCATTATAAAATATAAGAAAATTCCATTTTTTAATATCACACTGTTCTCATCAGAATAGTCTGTTAGACAGTGGTAAGTTGTCAATGTCTGGATGATGGACACACATTTTCCAGAATTTTTACTTGCAAACTGTCAGTTGTTTTATTTAAAGTGACAGGTTCACTGATTCATTTTTGAGAAACTGTCTGCTAAGTACCCAAGTGTGAATAACTATAGTTTTTAAATAATCCTTTCAAGTAAAAATTATGTTACATGAACAAATGGGGTAAGTTAATCTGGCAACTCAAAAAATTGCACAAGTGCTTTTTAAAATGTAACTGTTACAGAGCAACAGAAAAATTCTCGAGACTGGCAAAAAAACTTCCAAAGTCTCACTTTCTCGAACCTGAGGGGGTCAGTCTGCCACAGGCAATTCAGATCCCGGTCGAGCCCCCCAAAACTGTTACTGAGCAACAGAAAGGTCCGTTATTATCCGCCGCCTTATGGAAAGATGTCTCTCAAAGCCAGAGATTTGTGAAAAGGAAAGGAAATGTTTATTTAATGCTATACAGAGTTAAAGTAGCAACCTAACGTCTCCATTAAAATATCAAAGTCCTTTAGGATACCCACAGACACCCACAGTGCTTCCTATCTCCCTCTGCCCTAAGTCAGGGTACTGTACTTGCAAGGAAGAGAAGCAAACATCTAGGATCCAGGCTCTTGACACCGTCAGCTGTGTCGTCGTCCAGGCAGGATCTCTGGTTAATCTGAAGCCATATGGCACCTTCTCATGGCCTACTGGCAAGAGTTCTTTCATCTTTCTTCTAAGTGAAGTCTCTCTTGTTCCCAGGCCATGCAGTCAAAGGGAGCACCCCAAAGCCGCGTGGTCCCTCCTTTACCAAAGCTGTGGGGAAGGGGTCCCCACTCTGGCAAAGCCTTGCGTGGCTCTCCTTCTTTACCAAAGCTGCAGGGGTCTGCACTCTGGTGAAACCACGTGGAATCTCTCCCTCTGGCAAAGCTGCGAGAGGGTCTCCACTCGGGCAAAGCCGAATGGCAATTCTCTGCTAAAGCCTCCTGGTGATTTTCCCTCATAGAGCTGTGGGTCCTGCTCTCTGGTGAAACCGCATGGATCTCTCTAATGGCTGCAGCGTCTCTGTTTAAATCCTGGCGCCAAACCTCCTCTGCAGCCCTATTTCCGACTCCTCCTACAATCGGTTACACCGGCCAGCATTCCCGTATATTTCCAAGGTTATTGGGATGCCATCATGAGTTTGGGCAAGCGTGTCCTCATTTTCTGGAGCCAATCTTCTCCAAGCTCCCACGCAGGCACTTTAACTTGGGGTTCCTCCCCCAGTCACGTCCTGGGGGAAGTCCTTTCCACCCCCCTGGCTCAGAGCATGGCCACAGCTGTTTAACATATCTATGAGACCAGTTAAAGGTTATACATATGTTAAATGACCATTCTGGAGGTTATCTGCAAAACTGTTGCTATGCAAAACAATTCAAAGGCCCTGCTCCATTTGTCCCTTCCCCCAACTCATACCTGTGGGGGAAGGGGTGAGGACATCTTATATGTCCCTCTAACATTTCCTGGACACCCTGAGTTCTGGGCCCCATTCCAACTCCCTTTTTGGGGTCCCCCTCTTGGCTGTACCCTGTTATATAACCACTGTGATTCTGCATGGATTAGGATTGTTTCTATACATTACAACTCTCTACTTCATAGAAGATATTAAAAAGATGTGTTATCAAATATTGTAAATAAAATTAATAATTTTTGCAGCTTCAACATAGAAATTCTAAAATACAATTGGCATTTGTTTTTCCTGCAGGAACCTCTTTGGAAAATACAATTACTAGTACAGTTTGGTGCCATTGCCTTGAATCATGCTAAGATACTAGCAGTTTTCCCCACTGTTGCCTTTGCATATTAGTAGAAATGTCAACACAATGAAAAGGCTAAGTACTGTCTTAGAATTATTATGGAAACAGTTCGGTCTATGAGGACCACCAGAAAATATCTCGGAAATCCCCAGAGGCCTGTGGATCATACTTTGAGAACATTATAGTAAGGCTTGTATTTGCCTCGATGTCCTTGAATCAGGGCAGAGATAACACTTACAAAGAAAGGTGGGCTTCCTTCTAGATGCCCTGCACACTGAGACTCTGTGGGCAGTCTAGGGACATCAGCCCTGGCCTGTCCTCTGCCTTTTTCCTTGTCTCCACTCTGGTATCTGCACATCAACCACCACCAAACAAATAAATACAACAGGCAATATCTAAATAAAATATTTTTGACATATTATTGGGATGTGGAGTAGATAAACTATAGTATATTGCAATTAAAAATATAGAACAAGTGAATGCTCTTATGAGTGGATATTCAGATAAAACCCGATTGACTGTATTAACCTTAGCTCTGGGGTGGGGGAGGGGGGTGGATCCTGGAGCTCCGTACTATAAAACTTAACACAGTCTTATAAATATATAGACTATCAACTTTGTTTCAAAGAGCTGTCTTGATAAAAGGACATTGCTCTTGACAATTATTTCCTTTCCCGGTATCCCAGATACTCAGGATAGCAGAGTACAATTGGGTGTTATTGTGACAATGTATCAAATGGTCCTGCTGCCTTCTTAAAGGTTGACTCATTCAAGGCAGAAACAAAGTATTCTGCAGATGTTTAAGCTGTACCTAGTTTACTCTTCTATTCCCATTTTCAAAATACTATTTAAACTACATATCACCTAGAAAGAAATAGGAAGTACAGATTATTTTCCATGTTTCTTAAGAATTTGGAGATTTCAAATATTTGGAGCTTGAGAAAAGTGAGGGTGAATACAATAATTTAGGAAATTCAAATCAGGTATTGGCAGAACTTTTGCTACTGCCACATACTTGAAAGATGACAGGAAAAAATATGCGGGAAGAACCATTAGAAAATTGATGTACACAAGGATTCATGGACATGAACAACAGTGTGGTGACTGCAGGGGGAGGGGTGTTAGAAGGGGATAAATGGTAATGGAAAAATACAATTTTAAAAAGTTTGTAATAAAAATTCATATCCTCAGTCACCTTGAACAAAAAGAAAATTAATGTACATGCCATGATTTTGTTTCAATCCCTGGTTTTTATTATTCTTTGTTTAAAGAATGTGGTTTTTTATTGACTAGTTTGGAAAGGATATTTGGTAAGACTGGTGGTAAATTTTTAGTTTCTTGTATTTCAAGATCCTTAAGAAGCAAGAAGGTTTTATTTAAAATATCTGGCTTTGAAATAAAAGGCTAAACAAAATACAATATTGATAATCATGTTTTTAAAGCAATTTTTTGTTACATATGTGAAAATTACTGGGTAAAAGGGAATTTTTATTTAGGAGAAGCTTCTAATAACCTTAAAGGCTTGGAGAAAATCATCTGATCTATTCCTGTCAGTACTGTCCTCCAGTCCATAGAGGAGTTGGTTAAGCATAATGCAGAACAGGCTGCCAAATGAAGGATCAGTACCCAACAGCTCATTGGAAATTGGATTTAGGACTTTACTTTATAAAATGATTAAGTAAGTGGTTAATTTACAAAGAAAATTTCAAGTTTAAGGCCTTTATTCTGTCTTGAGCTCTTCTAAAGATAATTGACATTTTTTTATTTTTTTATTAAAATGTTTTTATTATTGTTCAAGTACATTGTCTCCATTTCCCCCCCACCACTTTCCCCTTCTCCACCCACCCTCACCTCCCACCCTCAATCCTACCTCCTATGGTTTTATCCATGGGTCCTTTATACATGTGTTCCTTGATGACACTTCTGCTTCTTTCCCCAATTATCCCCCTCCTCCCTCTCCTCTGGTCAATGTCAGTTTGTTCTTTATTTCAATGTCTCTGGTTCTATTTTTCTTGCTTGTTTGTTTTGTTGATTAGGTTCCACTTAAAGATGTGATCATATGGTATTTGTCTTTCACCACCTGGCTTATTTCATTTAACATCATTCTCTCTAGATCTACCCATACTGACATGAAGGGTAGGAGTTCCTTCTTTCTGCTGCATAGTATGTCATTGTGTAAATGTTTCATAATTTTTTGATCCATTCATTTACTGGTGGGCAACTAGGTTGTTTCCAGTACTTGGCTATTGTAAATTGTGTTGCTATGAACCTTGGGGTTCATAGGTTCTTCTAGATTGGTATTTCAGGATTCTTAGGGTATAATCCCAGCAGTAGAATTGCTGAGTCAAAAGGCAGTTCCATTTTAGTTTTCTGAGGTAATTCCATACTGTTTTTCCACAGTGGCTGCACCAGTCTGCATTCCCACCAACAGTTCACTAAGGTTCCCTCTTCTCCACAACCTTGCTAGCACTTGTTGTTTGTTGATTTGTTTATGATGGCCATTCTGACTGGTGTGAAGTGGTATCTCACTGTGGTTTTAATTTGCATCTGTCTGATAGTTAATGATGTTGAGCATCCTTTCATATGTCTCTAGGCCCTCTGTATGTCCTCCTTGGAGAAATGTCTGTTTAGGTCCTTTGCCCATTTTTTAATTGGGTTGTTTGTCTTCCTGGAGTGGAGTGCTGTGAGTTGTTTACACATTTTGGGGATCACACCCTTGTCCGAGGTACCATTGACAAATATATTTTCCCATATGGTTGGTTCCTTTTTCATTTTGTTGATGTTTTCTTTAGCTGTGCAGAACCTTTTTATTTTGAGACGTCCCATTTGTTTATTCTTTTCTTTTTGTCCCTTGCTCTAGGGGACATATCCATGAAAATATTGCTGCATGGAATATCTGAGATTTTCCTGCCTATGTTCTCCTCTAGGACTTTTATGGTGTCATGACTCTTATTTAAGTCTTTCATCCATCTTGAGTTTATTTTTGTGTATGGTGTAAGTTGGTAGTCGAGTTTCTTTCTTTCTTTCTTTCTTTCTTCCTTCCTTCCTTCCTTCCTTCCTTCCTTCCTTCCTTCCTTCCTTCCTTTCTTTCTTTTTGCATGTAGCTGTGCAGATCTCCTAACACCATTTGTTGAAGAGGCTATTTTTACTTTTTTAAAGTTATTACTCTATCATTGGTTATTTTATTACTTACAAGATGATTATAAATCTCAAATATTTTTCCTTAAGGAAAAACAAGATTTCAAATGGAGTTCTACTGAAACCAGTTAATACCTGGAATGAACCCATTGCTGACTGTACTGTGATTCAGTTTTCCTAAGATTCCAAAAGTTTTTGGACAATCCTGTCTTTTTACTGTGTCTTAAGGAATATGAAAAGAAAGAGAATAAATAAATGACAGAGGAAAATGGGACAACTATCCTGAAGTTATCAGAACATTGGATTGTATAAAATGGGACTTGGATTCTGATGTTATTTCTGTCTTTAGCACATTGTGACCTCATGTGGATTTTGGAAAAGGAAAAGGATTTTGGAAATGATGCCCTAATTCAAGATTCTCTGTGGACAGGTAGGGAACTGGAAACAAGGCATGACAATGGTTCAGGTACATACGCAGAGGGATCACTTGCTAAAGTGCGGACCTTGGAAAACTGAGTAGAGTCTAAAGCTGATCAGAGAGGGTCACACCCAATTGCACAGTCTCTGGTATAACCTCACTATCACACTTTTCTCATTCTAATCTTCTCTTTGTCTTGAAGAGGAGAAAGATAGAAGAGGTTAAACACACTGTAAGCACCCACTACATTTCATATAAATCAGCTCATTTAGTGCACCCAACAACCCCAGAAGATAGCTGCTATTACCCCTATTTAGTAATAAAAATGGTGGCTCAGAGCTCAGTAAACACTAGATCTTATTTCTACTATAAGAATAAATCCAAATTCTGTTTTCATTCTTCTTTTCCATGCCCTATTGCTATCCAGTTATTATTATCTCCTCATTTTTCAATCACTCTTTAACTCATACCTTTGTTTTTATTCCTGATAGGTCCCTTTGTTTTTGGCACTGCTTTCCCTATTCATGATCAGCAGTGTTCTTCCCAGCTGTGTGAGGTGTTTTTGTTGTTGTTGTTGTTGTTGTTGTTGTTGTTTAAAGGGATTTCTCAGTGGAGAGGTCAGGAGTGGCACTGCATAATGAGGACAGCTCAGAAAGAGCCACAGTGATGTTAACATTTGATGAAATGATCTGGTGGTTCCTGCCAAAGTGGACACTACTTAAAATCATTTTAGAAAGTAGTACTCTAAATTTAAAAATGATCTTAAAACTCTTACTTTATAACTTGGATTCAATGCTATTTAGCTGTTTTATAAGGATCCCTGGCCATAGCTAAAGTCTATTTTAAACTGCTTAGTGTTCTTTAGTAAGGAACTTTATAAAGCCCCAATAAAAGCCCACAATTCAGGAGTTAGATAACTCAGTAAAATTAACCATGTAAATGCTCAGCAAAGCAAGTGATTTAAAAAGGAATAGATAAAAAATCAAGATTTAAATGGATAAAATTATGTTTTGTCTTTTTTGGTATTGATTATATAGGTCATAATTAAATTGCCATGGCTCAAACGCACAAAACCTACCTTGTCACTCACCAGGTGTGGCAATTAAGGAGATCTGTTTTCTTAGCTTTATAGTAATGAGCAGGTTCCTCTCTCTCTCTCTCTCTTTATTTTTTTTTTTACCTTTTTAAAAAGGAATTGCGCAATAAATTACTCTTTAATATTTATATATTGATGATTATAAAATGTAGCTATTCTTTTGATTTGGGGTAATTTTCAGACTTTGCTTTGCTTGTAGACAGACAGGAAACATTTTTGTAGTCAAGAATCCTGCTATACTCTTCAATGAGGACAAAACTTGTATACATAAGAAATAATCATATTTATGAAATAACATAAATATGTTGTCTGAGTTTTTAGTTTACCGAACTTCTTAATCAGCAAGACCTCTTTTTTTTTTTTTTTTATCATTACGCAACTGAGAAAGGAAGCTAGTAGAAGTGGTATCATTCTCGCTGTACAAGAAATCTCAGGGTAAAAGAAGTTAAGTGACTATCTCAAGTTTCTCAACTAAAGATTTTGAAGGAACTGACATTTGAATCCATGTGGGTTAACTTCAAATCCCAAGTTCTTTTATCTAGACCAGTGATTTTCAAACTTTCTTTTTAATCTCATGGTACATAGAAACTAATTACTGAAAGTCTGTGACACACCAAAAAATGTATTTTTCCTGATCTGACAAAAATATATATAATTTTGATTCATTCACAATAGACAGCTATTGTTGTGTTGACTGTTGTCATTTTTTAATTTGACAATTGAAGGGAAAAGAGGTTGGTGCCCCTGACTGAGTCATCGGGTATTTCATGTTTTAAAAATTCCTGTGGAACACCAGTTGAAAATGCTGATCTGGACTGAACTGAATTAAACAAAGCAAAATTGAAGTAAGAAGTTAGTAGGATTATATTAAGTATTTTCAAACACATCCTTTTTACATCATTAAGCAGCTGCTAGGCACCAACACTGCTCCTGGCAGGCACTGTGTAGCCAGGAGAATGAGATAGTGCAGGTACCCTTGAGCTGCAGGCATGTCAGCAGCTACGGTAATCACAGTGAAATAAATCGCTATCATGAGAGCAGCAGAAACAAATTATCAGTGAAGCACAATGAGAAAGTGAAAACCTCACCTTCAAAAACTCTGCCTAGCCTGGGAAAAACCCTCTTTCATTTTCAGTGTGTTTCTTAACCAAACATTTGCTCAACACAGATTGAAACTGTTGCTGGTGTAGGTTACCAGTGTTTGTATGTGTGAAACTAGAAATGGAACCCAGATCTCATGATTTCAAGCAGAGTACTTGCTTTGATCATGCATGGAAATAATCACAATGAACTAATCATGTTTTCATAGTCCCTCTTATTCATATTCCACTGCCAGTGCTGTCTCATGACATTCAACTTTCAAACAAGCACCTCATGTACTCCTAGAACCTCTGAAACCTCTAGAAGGAAAGACCCACTCTTGCTCTCTGGGGCTACCACAGGGCACCTGTTGCACTGTTCTAATAGTCTTTACCACTTTCAAAGCAAGTCTTGCAAACTCCAAGATGATAGCCACAGGCAAGAATGCACTCCAAGAAGCAAGCTGACACAGTCCCCAAGAAACAAAAGCCCTTAGCCTCTTTCCCATAAAGCAATGTCATTTGGTAGAACAAATGGGGCAATGCAGTTCCACACTTTGTCTATTCACTCTGGTACTAACTCTGATAGTGGAAGGCAAGGCAGGCTGCCACCATTCCTAAGGTTCCCTCAAGCATGCAAGATGCTGATAAGCTTTTTATTTATGACCCATAGCTTAGTCCATGTGTATTTATAGTTTATCTTCTGCTTAAGCCTTCCAAAGCTTCATCATCAACCCTCCTCTAAGTGAAGTTCACCAGTCCATACATCATTCCTTCCCTGACTGCTATTTCCTTTGTTTGCCTGTGATTTTTATCAAATAATATTATTAATTTGAGGAGGGGGGTCACTGTAGTCAGGACAACCAGTATTGGTTTCAGTAATGCTGAAAAACAGTCGTGCCTTTTGTTCTTGGCTAAATTCTGAGTTCTGGTTTATTTCTCTTTTGAAAGATCCATACTCTTTGCCTTTCTTTTCATTATCTTACTTATATTTTACTAACCAAAGGCAATTCTTCTAAACCCACCATATCTACTTATATCAAAGAGAATTCTTCCCAGGAATATAGCACATAATCATGCCTAGTTTTTAACCATAATTTTCCATGAGTGTATGTGTCTTTTTGATTATCTTATATCCTTGTAAAAACTCCTTCTTTTCTTGTTGCAGCTCATAACTTGGAATCTCAAGTTTTCTGAAATGGGGCTGGTGATTAATTCTCATTGCTGATGGGTTTAGGCCAGTGAATCACTGTTTCTTGGTCACATAATCTCTGGGTACAGGGCTCCAAAATCAGTATTTCCTAAAATGTGTGGGGTGATTTTAATGTAAAGCCAGGCAAACAGTTTCAGCATTCTGGAAAGGCCTGTTGATTTGACTCAAAGAATGATGGGCTCCAAAAATTGTCTCTTCCTTAGTCAATATTTATTGGCAACAATTGTTCAATAAAGCAACTCAGATTAAGTGCCCTGCCTCATGTGGGGTGATAGTGGTAGCTCTGAGGGTAGAGCACATGCTACTAACTTTTATCATTTCAGATCTTATTGATTTAGTGGATGGAAAAGCAAGGCAACCATTGTATTATTTATTTATTTATTCATTCATTCGTTCATTCATTCATTTAAATGTGTTCTTTATTTTTTTATTTATTTTATTTTATTTTTTACTTTACCAGTTAGGGGCAACTATTTTAGTTGCTATTTTACTGACTCTCTCAGTATAGGCATACAGGAGCACACAGCTCCCCTCCCACCTTCTATTTTCTCTTGGTGAAATCTACTCTTCACAAATGCAGATTAAAGCGTGAATGTATGCTGAACAAACTCTTGGAGTAAAGTAGTCAAAATGAGAGACAGACTCTGCCTTGCCAAATTAAGAGGTTGAGCAAGTATTTTAAGTGATGCAAAGCAACATGAAGGAGAATTCTAGGACCCTTACTTTAACAAGTCAACTAACCTGGTTTTGAGTATGTCAGAGCGCTTTCTTCTTTCCTTGCATGTGAATTATTTCAAAGCAGTTTTGCTGAAAAATCCTGTTAAAAACTGCAAGCCTGGTTATTTTCCCTCCATGGCATACTTTTATTTGGTATTCATCTGTTATTTTCCCAGCTCAATTGTGTCCCAAGTTAGGACCTAATAAAAATAAATTGGCCTAAGCTGCAGGTCAAGACAGTTGAAGACAATTTAATGTCAAAAGACCCAGACTTGAGGAATTTTTTATGGAAATCTATTTCTAGGGATTTCCCTCTCTCAGTGGTTCCCACCCACACTGTTTATAGCATGAGAACTGATAGCATATCCCACTCTGTTATAGGATGCAGGACATATTCTGGCTCAATTTTTTCTCTCTGTAAAAGCCCTTTGGGATGTTGTCAGGTTGATTTTATCTTTAACAATTCATACCCAATGTTATAACCTTTTGTGTCTGAGTTCTATGTCCTCACCAGTGTGAGGCATGAGGAACAGAAGGGTCTACCCTGAACATGTAGGGTTACCCAGCACATTCTGGGCAACCCTTCCTGTTTACACACTGGTCTTCCAACTACGCTAAAGTTACCCGGGACAGAGCCCTTCATATGGAAGATCCTTCTTTCCAGAGCCCTATTTGTAGCTTTTGTGGCATCTGTGAAACAAATCAAAATGTCTTCTTAATCCCACAATAGAAGGCCTTAATCCCAAAGCCTTCTTGGAAAAGCTGAGGAAGGAATTAAAGAAAAATTAAGCAAACAAACACACAAACACACAAACGAAATGCTTTTGCATCCATTCAGAGCCATATGTGGGCAGTGGAGGGTGAAGCCCCTTGGTTCCAGAACCCTGTATCCTACCAGATGTTTCCCATCCTCCCTTCTTTGGCAAATGCATAAGATGATTTGAATGGAGAAAACATGTAACTGAAATGAGACTAGAACAGGAGTTCAAAATGGCAGGAGTATATTAATGAGGAGAGACATTTCACCTGCTTTGCTTTAGTGGGGAGATCCTCAAAGGAAGATTGTGTGTATGAGTTTTGGGACATTTTTTGTTCCTGCATGCTCTCATCCATCTCAGGCACCTCCCTCCTCCTACAATGCATGGAGCTACCCAAAGACAAATTAATCTAATGGATCTATCCTAGAAATGGTGCTCTCTCAATGTTATCTGCCTCTAAGTTTCCTTCCCAAAGAGACAAATGAACAAGGACACAGCACTAAAAATGATTCATTTCTAATTAAAGTCTATATATGTTATTTCCTAGCATGGTTGGGGTGAGACTCTCTTTCAAGATTCTATGTCTGCATCTCCAGTTGAGTGTAATTGGTTCCTCATGGGAGTTTTTCTTTATTATATAAAATTAAACTCCAACTCACTGTGTGTGTATGTGGTTCTTGTTGATTTTTTACTGGAAGGAATTTTTTGAAAAATAATAGAATATTAGTAGTAGAAGGTATTATAAATATTTTTATTCTGGTGTTTATTAAATTCATTTTGGCAGAGAAGTGTTACCCGAAAGTGAATTTTATAAGTATATAAAAAATGTAAAACTGATAGCATCTGAACTGGTTAAAAGGAAAGGTGAGGCCTGTTTTTTTTTGTCTTTCTCTTTAACCTAATTGCATACCCCCCATCAAGTAGTCCTTAAAGATTCTACTTGGAAAGTTGTAACTTCCCAGGAAGATATTTGAAATATGATAGGCCTAGTAAATGGCTTCTCATTTTATTCTCAGAGGAGGAAATTGAAATTCAAAGCAGAGGAGGGTCTTACCTAAGGTCCCACAGCCAGTCAGTTGCAGTTCACACACTGGACTCCAAGCCCAGTTCACTTCATGCTACACTGTGCTGCTTGGCATGACATCATCTATCAATTAGCTGTGGTCACTGCCTCATGCCATATTCAATAGCATCCTGGGGAAAGCAAGCTGAACATATTTTCAAATCAGCAAGTGCCGCTGCGAATAAGAAGAAAGTTGAAGGGAAGCTTATGGGATGGCTGCAGGTGTCCATCCCTCTACTTTCCATTTTTGTTACTTTCTCTGTCTCAGGGGGCATATTTCCCATTGGCCATCCCTCCAGCTAAGCAGAAATTGGAAGTATTTAATTTAGATTTTCTTCAGGTTTCTTGACTTGCAATCAGCACATTTTTGTACCCTTACCTCTCCAGCTGTTCTCTGTGAAAAGCTTACTAACTAAGGCTGCTGAAAATGCCAGAGCCATTTAGTGTCAGAGAAGTTCCCCAATGGATTCAACATTCTTAAAGTGACTAATTTAATTGGAATTGTAAGGCGTCAGATAATAATGATATCCTTTGGCTATATTCTTAATGGGTTGTACACCTATAATGAAATCCATAATGAAAAGGATAATAGAAGTATATTTGAGGAGGAAATCTATTAAATTTCCCATGCAGCAGATAAAAATGTGGCATCCTGAGTAATGTCTTAACTTTGGTTTTATCCTCAGAGACCTGAGTCCAGTTGTAAGGGATGGGCATTAGATTAATAGGAATAGAGGAAATTCCCATTGAATCTTAAATTCACACAATGTTTCTCTAACTGGAAACCCTATTCGTTAATCATCTGTCTTGAAAACCTGGGATCATAATAAGGGCTGCTAATTTTGTGTATTGTGATTAATTTTTTTGTCTCCTAGTCTTATTCCTGTTGTATTCTCAGGTCCTGCCTGCTATCCCCCTGTTCCTCATGCTGGGGTAATTTGCCATGGTATTTATGCACATTATTGAACTACCTTTCTAAGGATGAAAGCATCCTTGGAAGATGGAGGTATTCCCTTTCTCCAGGGCAGGTGTCAAAATAATAATAATAATGATAATAATAATAATAATAATGCCTTCATCAGGGCAAAAGTTGAACAGGTCTGCTTGCAGCCCCCTTCATAGATTGGAAGTTTTGTAATCTCAGGGTTCCTCAACTATAGCACAAATCTAATGTATGTGGAGCATCCCCCTGGGCTCACTTCCTTCCACCCACCTACCCTCCCCATGGGACTTAAAGAACCTAGGCAACCGATGAGAATATGAGCCTCATGCTGCCTCTTACGTTCTCAGTAATAAAGCCCTTGGTCTTTGATCCAGGAGCCTCATATCTACTTTGAGCATCTATGAAAATAGTAGGCTAATTTGTAAATCTCAGAATATTCACAGCTCTTGATGCCTTGTTTCTTCTTCCTGGAGCCTCCATCTTAGATTTGGATATAAATTCCTGCTGCACCATCTTCATCCCAGCATCCTTCCCCTGTCTCAGAGGTTCAGCCAATATTTCTGTTATCCCTTTCCACTGATTACCACTCCAAGTGTGGCTTTATCTCCGCAGTCACTATGAAATAGAAAATTTCTGTAGATGTATTTCATTTTGCGTGCCAATTATAATTATTTGATGGTGACAGCCAGAATCTTATGCAACAAAGATTCAAAAGTTAGGTCCTTGCTCAGCATAAAAGGATGGTACGATCTTCAGGTCTAGGAAGGAGAAATGGTTTAGATACTTCAGGTCCAAAATATCTGCATTAGGGTTCTGGTGTCAGATATACCAAATGCAAAACGATATGGAGAATTGGTGAATAGAGCAGAACATTACATAACATCAAGTGAACTATTTTTGATGATGGTGAAGCCACTATCCATCCAAATAGGTGACTACTCTGGCTATTTATAGAAGATAAATCTGCTGAATTCTCTACAATACTTTTTCTGACTCCTCTATGGCCAAGCAATTAGGATCCTTCTAACAAGTTTTAAAGGCAAAAAAGCACAATAGTAAAGACATTAGTAGTATTATAAAGCCACTATTAATAGTTTTTATAGGAATTCACTGTTATTTACAAAGTATTTAAATAGTGGCATCTCTTCCTGTTTTTAAATACCAGGAAAATTGGTAAATCAGAAAACTAGTAAATCTACTTCAAAGGGCAGAAATGGTATACTATGTTTTATTTTTATGATCTTTATGGCACTGGGAATCAGCTGAGGATGTGATACTAAATGGCAGTCCTCTGAGAAGGAAGCTGTACTTATAAATGAGGAACACCACATACCCATCATTAAATGTATTTTTCAATATTCCGTTATTGTGGCAACCTTCAGGCTTATGTTGTATCATAAAATTTTCCTACTTTCAATGATTTTAGTTATTCAGAGCATCTTATTCATTCACATTAAAAGAAGGAATTGGGAATATGGGTGAAGAAGGAATAAAGGAGGCTTTAATAGTGGGGAGAATTCTATCAAGCATAATCAGGAAGGGAGTGTCTTAGAATTAAATTGAAATGTAAAGGTATGACTTCTGTAAAACCACCTTCACATAACCCTTTCAGATGAGCACTCAGACCCTGCACTCAAATGACTGCTTCATGGATCTCTGATTCGGGATTCAACTGAAGATAACTATGGTGCATTTACATGATGGAATTCTATGCAGCAGAAAGAAAGAAGGAGCTGCTACCCTTTGAGACAGCATAGATGGAACTGGAGAGCATTATGCTAAGTAAATTAAGTCAGGTGATAAAAGACAAATAACATATGATCTCACCTATAAGTGGAACCTAATCGACAAAACAAACAAGCAAGCAAAATATAACCAGAGACACTGGAAATAAGAACAAACTGACAGTAACCAGAGGGGGTGCTGGGACAGGGTAATAGGGGGCAAAGGGGGGAGGGTTCTGAGGAACATGTATAAAGGACATATGGACAGAGCCAAAGAGGGGTAGGATCAAGGGTGGGAAGTGGAGATGGCAGGGTGGGGGAGATTGGTGGGGGAAAAATGGAGACAACTGTACTTGAACAATAAAAAATATGGAAAAAAACATTTAAAAAAGAAAAAGAAAGAAAAAATAAAAATAACTATACACCAGAAATGAATCCACCAAGGGCATAAAGAAAATAACATAAAATCTTGTATAGTGTGTTATCCAATAATGTAATATTTGTGACATCCTCAAAACCAACATTCTAAATGGTGCAACTAGTATTGTTTGCTTTTAAATTTAATACTTTAATTCTCATTCTTCTGAACTTAACTCCATGAAAATGTCAAAGTTGAACAATTTTTTTAAATGAAGCAACATTATAAAATTTTGAAGGAAAAAAAAAAAAACAGATACCATGTCTTTTTTTTGTCTCAGGTCCTTCGCACATGTTCTTTTCAGTGGCTGAAAATTTGTCCTCTTTCTTCTCTTTATCTAGCTAACTGCAAGTCATACATTAACTATTTTTCTGGCATTGTTTTAGAAATACCTGATGATTTAGAGACATTTAAGATCCCCTATGTTTTGACTACCACACATTTATTTGTGCTCCATCTTTTAATAAACCACACTTGTTGCCTAAATGTATTTATGCCTATGTCACTTGCATAAATTTTCTCTTTATACAGAAATCCTTCCACTCAGGATTAATAGGTTTTTTTTTTTTTTTCTACTCATTCACGTGCACTTTGCTTGTACTTAATCATATTCTAAGTTGAATTACAGGGGTCTGAACATATGTGTCATCTTTGGGTCTCTCCATATGTTCAAACTGTTTCCTCCAAGTATATTTTTGTTACTTCTGATTAAGGACCATACTTTATTTATCTGTGTGCCTTCCATAGAACTTTGAATGAGTGGCAAGACATGTTCAATGCATTGTTTCTCAAACTTCAGCCCTCATCAAAATCACTCAGAGAGTCTGTGAAAATACAGCTTGTTGGGTGTTCCCCAAGGGTTTCTGGTTCAGAAAGCCTGGGATAGTGTCAAAGAATTTGCATTTCTAAGAAGTTAGGGTGATGCTGATGCTACTCACTCAGGAACCACACTTTAAAACACTATTCTATGACAGTGTTTTCAAATGTGATTGTCTATTAGAATTTCCCGGGGAGAGTTAAAACACACACACGTCACCCACAAGACCGTGCCTGGGTTCCATCGCTGACAAATTTAACTAAGATCTCAGAGAGTAGGACTTTTCTGATGAAAAGAAAGAAAAATTAACCACCACAACTCCTCAGACAATTTTAATGTGCAGCCAGGGTTGAAATCTGGTGTTCCACTGAAGAAGCAGAATCTTGAACAAAATAGAGCATGCTTTGTGGGAGCCTAGGCCAAAGCAAATGCCCTAACCTAGCAAGCAAGTGTGAGTTAGAAGTCCATTTAACACTTTGATGTGCCTACAACGCCTACAGTTAAGGTGCTGGTGTTAAATCTGGGATGGTCTTCAAAGTGCTGTCAATTTAATGGGCTCATAGTGGTTACATCCATAAACCGTGCTGACTAGCAGAGTTCAGATATCCATGAAGAAACAGGGTTTGGGTAAGCAAAGAATGAGAATGGCAGGTGAATAGACAAGACCAGGAAAGTGAAAAAAGGCTGGAGGACCCACATCCAATAGAACTCTACATTTCAAAAGTGGGAAGGAAGAGGGAGTCCTGCAAGATTGCCTTGCGTGGAAAATTAGTTGAAAGCCATAGGTTTAAGGCTTTAAGTGAATTTTTGGAGAAAGCATCCAGTCTTGCAAAGATTGGCCCAGACTAAGTATGTAATTTCTACCGAATTGAGGAGACAGGTATCTGAGCAAAAAGGCAAATGTACCTTCTAGAGGCGCATCCTAACAGAACCCCAGAGAGATTTTATTAAAGCCCATGAGCTTTCTCTATCTTCTTAGTTGCCTTAGTTGAGAAAGTAATTTCCATTGGGGAAAAAAAAGGATTTTACTTTATTCCCAGTAGTTGGTATTAAATTAGTTCTATAGAATGTGTTTGGAGACAAAGTTGATGAGTAGAGATTGTCTAAGCAGCAGGTATATCAGATTCATTTAATCACTTAACCACACACCCTGCATATATTTCAGCTTTCTTAGTCAGATTGATTTTTATTTGTAAAACACCTACCTGGGGGTGCATTACAGTGGATGTCTAATTGATGGTATGTGTCAGATTTTATGTTCTGTAAGTGCCAACTACATTTTCTCCAAGTATACTGTTCACTGATCCATTTCTCCTAGCAAAGTGAGCATCTGAAAGAAATTTAACTTGAGATTCTAAGAAGGATCCACAGTCTCACAGATTTTAGAGCTTGTGTTCAAAGTAGAATAGAAAATTATAGTCTTCAGACTCAGCCTAAGTCCACTGTGCCCACACACCTCACCAAGAAGGAATATGTGAGTGCTGGGAGGTAAGGTCTACTTCACGGATCTTTTCTCTCTCTCTGTTGTTTAGAAGAATGTGGGTGTGTGCTTTCTACTGGTAGTGGTTTGAATGGTGACCCCCTCAAAAGATAAGTCCACATCTTGGAAATCGATTATGATCTTATTTGAAAAAAGGGTCTTTGCAGATGCAATTTATTTATTTAGGGATCCTGAAATGAGATCATCCCCTAGATTATCCAGGTGGCTTCTAAATTCAATGCTGATTATGATTAGAAGAAACAGAAGACAAGACCCAGAGGAGAAGTGCAGGTGAGAGTGTGGCAGATTATGGACTGAGGTAGTCACAAGCTGAGAAGCACATGGAGCCAGCATGTATGATGCTGGAAGAAGCAAGAAGAATTTCCCCAAGAGCCTCTGAAGGAAGCTGGGCTGTGGATACCTTGAGATTTGGACTTCTGGTGTCAGGATTATAGTCAACTTAGGTTTTTTTTTTTTTTTTTTTTTTTTTTTTTTTTTTTTTTTTTTTTTTTTTTTTTTTTTTTTTTTTTTTTTTTTTTTTTTACACCACCCAGTCTGTGGTATTTGTTATGGGATCTCTAGACAACTAATACACTACTCAATAACCTGGGCTGGGGGTGGGGTGGGGGTTGCATGGGGAAGAAAAGAAAAAAAATATTGGTAAGTTCCAGGCCCTCCTAAAGGTCATTTTGTTTAAATTTTCTTTGCATTGGCTATATCCTCCAAGGAGGACTTCTCCCAACAACAGGTTGTCAACAACCCCTCACTAAGGCAGAGCCTTTCCTTATCTCTACTCTGTCCTTGAAACCGAACACTGTGTGGTAGCAGGGCCTGGAGCTGAGGGAGCTCTCTGTGGGTGGGTCGGTGGGGAGTTACATGTTTGCAGGTAGGGCTGCAGCCAAAGTCTTCAGGATAAAACAGACCTTTGTGAACTAAAAATGCTTAAGATTTAAAAGAACATTTTCTGTGGGATTCCCTGTATACAAGGCCCCCTGGGTAGTGAATACAGTTGCTTTTTCTCTCACAAAATAGGCAGCTAGAAAGGTACTGATTTTCCTGGGGGAATCCACAACCCTCTGGGTGTGTTTCTCATAGTCTGGTTGATGTTATTAATGCTTTCATAGCACTTCTTCTCCTTGCTATTCAGTCTCATTGTGGAAGCATTAGTTTTTTCTCTCTTAAATATTATTCAGGAATTAATTAAAATAAAAAAATGATTCAGATCTGCTCATTTTTTTCCTGCCTTTACTATCTCACTGCCATTCAGACAAAGACCTGACACTTGTCTACTTGCAAGTAAACTGCTTGATAAGCTACTCTAGGTGCTTCTGCACCAACTTGGGTTCCCAGGAAGGTAAGCAGCCTAAATGGATTGTAGATGAGCTTCCTGAATTTAAGTGACTAAATTATATAACATTTGACTTCTATTGTTGTCTTGAATATTCAGTGCTAAGTGTTGAAAAGAAAGGCAACCTACTGGCTATTAAGAATAATTTCTAATAACTTGAAACTGGGGAGAGAAGCCAAGAGCAAAGTCAAATTCTGTAACAGCATAGGAAATTGGAGGAACACCTAGCCCACAGAAGCCAGGAGTCCTGACTATAGAAAGGACAACCAACAACTCCTGCCGCCCTCAAGTATTGTGGCAGAATTTAAAACACTGCTTGTAAATTGACAACCTCCAGGCCAGGCCTGACTTATCTGTATGTGCTTTTGAAGAAGTTAACCAATATTTGAAAAGTAGTACATTTCAAATAAGAATATGAATTTTTTGCTTGAAAAGACTTGGACGATCTGACAGAGGCCCACTGTGTAACCTATCTGGCTGATCACACTGAAGTTAAATGTAGTTGAAAGACGAAGGAGCATTTGCGCTGGGATGATTGCAAAAGACTGTTCAAGTTCATGAACACTGGCTGCTATGGCTCTGTGGATTGTGTGCTGGCCTGTGAACCAAAGGGTCCTTGGTTTGATTCTCAGTCAGAGCACACGCCTGTGTTGCAGGCCAGGTTCCCAGTAGGGGGTATGCAAGAGGCAACCACACATTGATGCTTATCTCCCTCTCTTTGTCCCTCCCTCCCCCTCTCTAAAAATAAATAAATAAAATATTTTTAAAAAAACTTCATGAGTTAAAGCATCATAAGTTAAAGGCAGGAGATACTAGCATGAGTTCTATTTTTGAAGAAATGGATGTGAAGTTCTAAAATTAATGTTAATTTTGATTCCTTTTTTCCATTTCCCGTGCTCTCTGGCCATACTGCAATGACTAACATGGCGCTCGATCTTAGATCAGTTACTGAATATTTCTCAATCTCTAGTGCCTCATACACAAATGGGAATAATTATAATATTGGATTGGCCAAAAAGTTCATATAGTTTTTTCCATAAAGAAAAAGATGCATCTTTCATTTTCACCAATAACTTTATTGATTTGGAGATTTTGAATATGTTGGCTCTCTCCCACATGGTGTAATGTTGACTGTTCTCAATTAACGTCTCAATTTGATTGCTATTAACTTTAACTGGTCTATCCAACTGTGGAGCATTGTCCAGAGAGAAATCTCCAGCATGGAACTTTGCAAACCACTTTTGACATATTCCATTAGTCATAGCACCTTCTCCATAAATGGCACAAATCTTTTACTGCATTTTAGTTGTAATTTGAGCTCTTGAAATAATAAAGCATACGTTTTTCCATCTTCAATATTAAAATAGCTACATAAAATTCACCAATGTTGATAAGTTTTTTTAAATGCATGCTGACTTGATAGTCATCACAAAACAATCTAACAAAATGATTTCGAATGCAGTTAAAGACAACTAAGTGCTACTAGAGCTATTTTATGGGAAAAACCAAATGAACTTTTTGGCCAACCCAATACCTACCTCCTTTACCTAGGGGTTTGGTAAACATGATGAGTGCATAGCACCATGACTAGGACAAAATTAGCACTTACATAGTGGCTATTATTTTGACTGTTATTATGAACAAAATGATACTACTTGCTATTAATGCCTGGAAATGGAGAGTTCAAACAAACAAACAAAAAGACCCTAAGTGGCTTAGGTAACTGGTATAGTTGGAAACAATAGAAAAGTTAGTTACTGCTATACTACGCTAGCATTTGGGGAGAAACTGTGTAGTTTTCAAAGAAATTGCTTACTTAATCTTTGCATGGCTTCAGTAAAAATTATGTTGCAATTTGACAGTAGAAAAGAGGCAGTTAGGACAAGAAAAGTGCATTGAGAAGTTTGAAGAGGTCATGTGTTTGATGGGTTAAGAAATGAAATTAACTGTACGCTGACTTTTTCTGTCTGGATGATTTCTTTAAGAAAAAAGAGTTATGGTGGCTCATGGAAGCAAAATAGACACAGTGTCTTCTTGTTTGTTTTTTATTTGTCTTTCTTCTCCAGGTCCATTTTATTATCAAGTGTAACTTCTCCTAGTCACTGTGTTTTTTGGTTATTAAGTTTACATAATTAAGTATGGTTTCGGCATTACCTTTTATATCTTAAGGTGAAGATCTCCATAGGATCTAATTACTTTTTCCTTTCAAAGAAGATATTTTACAGACAGAAGCTATAGACCAGCACTCATTACAAAAGCATCTCATTATTTTTAATGAGCAATTTCAATATTTCTGACTCTGCTAAGAGCAGTACATAATTCTGTTAAGGAGAGAAGCTTGTTAAATCTGGTGGTCAGAAACATATGACTTCCAGTCAAATTCTGTAGCACTGATTATTGAGTTTAAACACAAAATCTTGTAGGTTTATGTCAGCTTTACAAAGGAGCATTGGTACAAGCATGCTTCCTTTGACAGAATAATTAGGTATGTTGTTTTTCAATTTGTTATTTGTGTGTCTTTGAAATTCTTCTAAAAATGAATAATTTTAACTTGAGAACAAAGAGTCATTCAGCCTAGGTGGTCAAACAAATTCAACAGAAAAAAAAATCTGAAAACAAGAAAAGTAAGAACACCTATATAAGCAACATTTATTTGCTTCAAAAATCTTTGTGATAAAGCTTAGGAAACAGGATTTTGCATGTGGAAGTGTAAACTGGGCCAGTCAGGGATGTGAAGAGCCCGTAAAGTTGGTGGTAGAAGGCTCCCAACCTGGAAGATTAATATGTAGGTTCAGTTTCCTGCTATTTCTTCAAACATCCAGACCTAAACATTTTACAATCCAAAAGATAAAATAATAACTTATTGAAAAAATTGTAGTTTAACAAATTCTATTTTTAATTTCATGTATTTTCTTTTTTCCTGAGATTATCAGACATTTAAAAAGAAATGAATTTTTGTCAGCTTTGAACACCTCGAATGACCAGAGAAAAGCATTTTTCCCCAAATTACGTTTTTTAATTGAATTCATTGGGGTGACTAGCTTGCATAACCATACTGGTTTAAAGTGTACAATTCAATAAGCCATCACCTATACACTGACTGCATCATGTGCTCATTGCCCTAAGCAAAGTCTGTGTTTGCCACCCCCAATTATGTTTTTTTTTAAATCCTCACCCAAGCATATATTCATTGATTTTTAGAGAGGGAGGGAGGGAGAGAGAGAGAGAGAGAGAAAGAAACAGAGAGACAGCGATGTGAGAGAGAAACATCAATCTGTTGCCTCCTATAAGCAACCCAACCAGGGATTGAACTGGAACCTTTCGGTGTATGGGGATGACGCTCCAACCAACTGAGCAACCAGGTCAGACACTTTCCCCCACAAATTACGTTTTATTGGTGAGCTTAGGCCACCCTTTCCTAACTAGTCATAATTTAGCTTGATAACTTAAGATATTGACATTAATCATTAGTTGTTATTTGAATTTTATGTATGTGTTTAAATAAATTCAGCTCATCAGATCTATATACTAATTATTTTCAATGTTTTTTCTAGTCTCTATAATTTAAAAATCATAAAGTAAAAATAATTTTGTTCTTTACACATAGTTTAAGAATAACTCATTGTGAAAAGGCAAGGTATAATTATTATTCAACATGTTTATTTTTGCCAAATAACATGTTTCTAAATTTGATAAAATTTCTTTGTGCATGATATCAGATCAACTCATTAAAAACAATGCTTAAGCAGATGTCTTAATATGTGAAAAACTGGTTATGATTCTTGGCATTTTATGAAATTCAAGCAAAATTTTATTCATATATAACCAGTTTTGGCTTAAAAACCCATAATTTATTTGTTCTGGAAATATTTCTTAAGTCTTTGTTATGTGCAAGACATTATGCTAACTGCTATAAGCTTTTTCAAGATAAATAAAATAAATCTGGTTTCAACTTCTTCTTTTAAAGAATTTATAATCTATCATATATATGTATATATATACACAAATCAATAAATGCACACACACATTTGACACCACATGGAGAAACATAAACAGAAGCTTATAACAGGTACGCAGAGACAAATGGAGCCTCACTCTGCAGGTGCCATGCGCAGCTCAGGCCGTGTCCCCACCGTGTGGCACCTGTTGTTGAAGGGTGACACTACGTGTCCTGCACGTTGAGCAGGTACCGTCTGGTGTCAGCCATCTTCAAATGGCCCAGGGAAATGTGTGTAGCAGGAGGGTCTCTGAGTCCCAGTTGGATAAATAGATATGAGAAGAGACTAAGAATAGCTTAAAATTTTCTAGTAAGTAAAAAATTAAAACATAAAATTCAAAAGTAAATGTTCCAATAAATTGTAATAAAGATGGTAGAAAAATCCGCTTACCAGGGACTATTGCCCTATCTCTGCACAGGCTGTGTGTGTCCTCACACATTAGAAATGTTGCCTCATCTCTGCCTTTTAAAAAATCCCCCTACCAGGCTGGACAATGTGGTTTGGTATCAGACCCAGCCGTTCAATTTTTATTTTTTTCTGAGTTGGCCAAGGATTTATAATAAGTTTAACAAACAATTATTCAACAGTGTATCCATAGTCTTCTGCAAGTGTTCTCTTTATTAAAAATAATCTATTTGGCAGCTGTACTGGGTTGAATTATGCCCCTTCCCAAAAGACGTGTTGAAGTCTTAACCCCCTCTGCATCTGAAGGTAACCTTATTTAGTTGCTATTTGAGATATACTTAAATAAAAATGATTAAGGTGTGTCCTAAACCCAATGACTGGTATCCTTATAAGGGGAGGGACATTTTGACACACATGGACACACATTCACAGAGGGAAAAAAAAAAACTATGCAAAATCAGAGGGAGGATTAGGAGAGATTTAGCTACAAACCAGGTAACACCAGCATTGCCAGAAACCACCAGGAGCTAGGAAACAAGCACAGAACAGATTCTTTTCTCAGAGTCTTCAGAGAGAGCTTTGTCACACTGACACTTTGATTTCAGATTTTGTCCCCCAGAACTGTGAGAGAATAAACTTCTGTTGTTTTGAGCCACCCAGTTTAGGCTACTTTGTTACAACAGCTGTAGGAAAATAATATTGGAGCAAAGAGATGGTGAAAGAAATGGGCAGTCTGTATCATGTTTCCTATCTGACCACTGTCTCCAATAAATGGGCATTTATGTTGAGATTTTGTATCAAATATGCTTAATATTAATAGCCTTCATGCAGTATCAGTATGAGAAAAATTATGCTACTGTGTTCTGGAAAAATTAGGCTCTGTCATTGACCTTAGATCTTCTGGAAAGGTCTATCCATGGCAATTCCGTGCCTTACTGAAAATCACTGACTACACAGGGGACCCATTGTTACCTGAAACCCCTGGTTTGGGGCTTGAGAAAAGGCACCCTGGCAACTTCTTGCACACAAAGTACCAGAAAGATTTATTCAATATCTGATATGGCTTGTCCAAGTGTTTTTTTTTTTTTTAGAAAGTGCAATGAACCTGGAAACAATAGACCTTACTTTGATTCCTAACTTTGTAACTATTAGAAAGTGACCTTGTACTTGCTGAGGAAACTTTCTCAACCTCATCAGTAATTTGAGGGTCTTGTAGGAGGTGAACTTTAATGTCCTTTTCAGCTTTTTAATGCAATGACTCAGTAGATGAATAATTTCCTGAATAACATAAAGATTCTGACTTATGAAACTGAAATTTAAAATTTACTCACCTGTAAGTACAGGCTTTCAAGTAATTTTAATTAGTTCTTGTTAAATTATGAAGTTTATGTTATTTGTATTTTGTTATAAATGAATTGCAATTCTTACCCATGGTTGATTTTGCTAAGAATTAAGGAAAAGGAAGTAATTTGAATTTCAAATTTCTAATTCATTAAATATGAAATGAATATTTAAAGATGAACAATAAAATTGGGCTACACTTTTGAAAAATATTCCTGCTTACTAAAATCAGAATTATACAGTCACGACCTTTAAAGTAAAGTACAGAGTTTCAGGTAAGTGCAGTAGTTGCAGATTATATTTTCTGCAGAATTCTGTCCAAAGTGAAATATGCCCTTTCATCTTTCCTTTCAAAGAACAACAAACAATTTCTTTAAATGAAATGAGTGCTTGGGAATGTTAAAATGACAAGAATGTTTTCCACTCTTCCATATTAATATGGGTTCTCCCCAAAGGTTTATAATGTTTGATGCTCAATCATGCTTGTCCTGGCATTTGAAATTTCTCTAGTAGATTTTCATTGGGGAGCCTGGAGATGCTTATTTTTGCTTTCTCTTCAGATCACATGTTATACTGAGTGCTACATTGGTGGCAGACTCAAGGTAAAGGAAGCATGGTGTCCCACAACAAATTTGATTTTATTTGAGATAGCATAATATGTGTACATAATGCACATGAGAGGTTACTCCATGGATTGGATTACGTGTTAATGTCATCTTCTCACATCCTACCTTACCCACTTTCATTAGCTAAGTATCTCCTTGTTTTGTTTATGTGTATATTTTATTCTGCTGTCTCTAAATTTAGTGCAAATTAAACTTTGGCTGATACAACAAAAGTATGAGAGAAATGCAAGGACATTTATAATCCACTATAGATTCCTTGGCACTTGTATACTCATAGTGTCTTCATGGCACCCTACATGAATTGCACAGTGGAAAGATTTTTGCTAGGTGTATTCCAGCAACACTATGCACACTTCCCCTCGATGAAATAATGGCACCGTAATGAAGATTCTTGCTGCATAATAAGCCCAGGGGTTAACAAAGGAGCTTAATTGTTAAGAACTTGGGTCCTCTAGAGCCACGCTACCTGGATTTACTCAGCTCTGCCACATACTAGCTTCCTGACCTTGAGCAATTTACTTAATCTCTCTGTAGATTGCATGCTATAAAAATAGAATGGGAATGATAAGAGGACTTTCCTTTGAGGACTGAGTTAATACATGTAAGGCACTTAGAACAGTACTCAACATAATGAGCACTTGATAAATCATAGCTGTTATTATTAATGAGAATTTAAAGATGGGCAACTAGAGAAGCAATTTTGGGGAAGGATCATAAGTATGCATCATCTACAAACATCCCAGGGAGCAATTATACAAAATTCTACAGCTGAATCTTGCAGTTTGAATATTTTAAATTTTGTGTAGCAAGTATGAGATTCTGGTTGTGGTTGGTCAACCAAGAGCATATTAAACCAAATTTTGAGTCTCTATATTTTTGCACTCCTAGATAGCTCTTTCAGAACGGCTCTTATGGAGCTCAGAAAGCACATGTAAGTTAAATTACAAACTCCTTTTCTTCCCTCTCACTGAAGAATCATGTGGATAAACATAAAGCTAGCTAACTTTGAGAGATTCAAGAGTATAGTTAAGATGGAAATGGTCATCTTATTGGCAGCCTTTGTAGCCCCAGCCACAACGAGGGAATGGAGAGGGACAGCAACACAGGGCAGATGAAGGATTGTTTCAGTGCTGCAGAGGGGATCTGGAGTTGCCCAAAATAGCCTAGGTCTCCTATATATCCATAAGTACCTTATATCATGACACAGTTGTTAAGAAAAGAAATGTGTCTTGAAAAGTTCATTTGAATGTTTCCACCTTGCTTTCTGAGTAGAATCCAGTAGCCAGAGAAACCAGCACCGAATTAGAAAGGTCATTGTCTTACTGTTTGAGATAAGTCTGTCATTCATGAACCACCTGCCCAATAGCCTGACCAAGCGCAGCCTCTCTTCATGCTGACCCAGCTGTTTGTCTCCTCACCCACACGTTATCTCAGCGAAAAGGGAAATGAGTGTGTTTTTTACTGCACCCTTTTTCTTCCTTATCACTTCTTTGCTTGTGAAGCTGCCCATGACTGCAGCAAGAGATAACATAAGCCTTTCCCAGACACGAAGCTGCTGTGTGTGCTGTTGCTTTCTGGCTTCAGAGCAAAGGTGGATGCAAACCATGACTTCGCTTCTGTAAAGGAAAGAAGAGTAGCTATCTTTCTGATGACAGGACTAAACTTGTATTAAGACAGAAGTTGCAGAAAATCTTTCCTATCACCTGATTAGGAGAACTGATTTGGAAGTTGTCTAAATAGTAGAGACACTGACATATTTATTGCAAGCTACAAGTGTGAGAAACACAGGCCCTGTGATACAGGTGATCCCAACAGAA